>WTSP01002371.1:31830-44395 GCA_025331215.1 Actenoides lindsayi
TTGCGGCCGAGAGAGGTTGGCACTGGGGTCCTGGTTCTGTGTGTTGTTACTACTATAGTTATTGCTGTTCATTTGTCCTCCTATATATATATATTAAAAAAAATTTAGTAAAGAATGGTTATTCCTATTCCTCATCTTTGCCTGAAAGCCCCTTAATTTCAAATTATAAGCATTCGGAGGAGAGGGGGTTGTATTTTCCATTCTAAAGGGGGGCTCCTGCCTTCCTTGGCAGACTCCTGTCTTTCAAACCAAGACATCCTCTTAAGTATATATAAAATAGGTGTTTGTCAGTTTGGGTTTTGGGTTGTTTTTTGAGTTTGGTTTGTTTTGTTGTTTGTTGGGGTTGGGTTTTTTTGAGGGAGGCACAGAAAATGCATTGAATGTGTGAATTTCAAAGGTTAAAAAAAATCCAAACCTGAAATATAGAATTCTTACACTATGCCCAGTGAAGATCATACCTAGTATGATCTTCATAGGTATCTACAATAAAAAGATTTGCCTTCTGGGTTCATCCAGAAATGTACAATTACTGCACATCTTTTGCCTATGTCCCTGCCTCCTGCAGACCACAACAGATGTTGCAGAGGATGAAGGCAATCACAGGTTCTGGACAGAAATATATTTTTTATGGTTGCAGACTTCAAATGGTCCAGCGTGTACTTTACACCCTGAAAGATTTCTTTTATTCCTTCTTGTAAGTTTCCTTGACTTTTCAGAAGAAACCAAAGACACAAAGCAGTTACTGAAATGATCAAAATACACTGTGAACAAGTTTGTAAATAAAACAAATTATTGTTTTATTCATGAACATAAAATAAGCATAATTATTTGTGGCCTTCAAGCTTATGTTAAAATAATAACATTAATTTCTTACAACCTATCTAAGGCCCACAGAAATCACTGGAACAGCTCTAGCAAATTTTGTGGTCTTTGGAAATGGATAGGAATGAATTTACTTAATGGACTCATTGGACCAAAGCACTTATCACTTGGTAGATAATTTGGATGGAGCTACGACTCAAACTGATTTGATTCCTTCTACATTCACACACAAATAGATACAGTAAAATGCAACCTGCTGGGGTTTCCTGTTGCACATCTTCCAAAAAAATTGACTTTGTTAGGGGTTCCTCCACCTCTTCTTCAGGTAACTGGTAAATGCATGCAGGACTGCTTCTTGAAGTCTGTCGCTGTGGAATACCCATAAGGGGATGAACTGCAGGACACATGCCTTCAGAATAACCAAGCAAAACCAATACAAATGCAGAAAGTTATAGGAAACTCTTGAAATAAATTGAGTGTTCAGAAACATCATATAAAGTAGTAAATGCAAAACCTTTTATTCTTTATTTTCAGTACGCATGTTTCTCTTAGAGGGAAACGTTAATTCCTTTCAGTTTTCAGCAAATTTGTTCTCTTCCCTGTAATTTCATTTAACAATCATTATTAACAGCTGCCATGTATAAATACTTACTCTGTTAGCCTGGTATCCTAAGGAAATTATGTTTAGGTAATAGCACAGTCTAATTTTATCTTCTTCCCCCTTCCCCACTTACAAGTTTTGAATCTGCTGGCCAGTTTATGTAAAGGAGTAGGGATCTTAGAAATATTCCTAACAAGGTCATGAAAACAGTCAGATAGAGAAAGGATAAAGACTAGCCAGATATCAAACTCAGCTCAGCTCAAGACAGAAAAATGGATAAAGCCACACTGTGTTGATACCATTATGCTTTACTTGTGTATTCCTCCCGTCATAGTGCCATAGTAACCTTAACAACCTATTCATTGTTTCTCACTTGGTTTCCAACTTTAAGGTAACTGATATCAGTCAAAAGAACCTGCTGAGCCCAGACAGCCTTGGTTCAGCCTTTGGGACCTATTTACACACTATTAAATACAATTACCAGCATTTCATGGGCTAAACATCCAAAAATCTCGTCTCCAAAGGTGACATAATCCAGAGATTCACGAACAAACTCTTCTGCCGTCTTGGTAATAAGGCCAGGTTTCTGGTACATTGTCATCGGAGTAGAAACACCATAAGGAGCCACTACCTGAAATAAGGAATTACAATAACAGTGTCAAGTCATCTAACATTTACATAAGGCCATTCACTATGCAGAATCCCCCAGCATCTGACAAATTGTAACAGGCATTCACAATAGATTAAGGCACTAGGTGGAATAAGTAAATTTACTGTGGTGGAGTAAGGTAAAAAGCTTTGAGACAGAGCTTTGACAGGGTCACCCAGAACTTCACCAAGGACGGCTACAGTATACGGTTCTAGACACCACAGATATTCTTGAAAATATTTTTTAAATTAAGGCAAATATGGCAAGATATAACATCACCTGTATGATAATTCCCTTTTCCTTGTACTCCGCTTGTAGTGCTCTGGAGAAAATGCTTATAAAGGCCTAGAATAAAATAAACCAAAATAACATTAGCATAGCAAACTAAGTACTTTCACATGTGCTCACAAATATGTGCAAACAGGTCCTTAACAAAAATAGCCAAGCATCTTACAACCTAAAACACAGTGCAGTGGTGAAGACCATAGAAATGAACTTTTCAAGATACGGTTTCTGCTGGTGCACATGATCAATGGCAAGATCAACTCTTTACCTGCGCTAGAAAAGATGATACCTGGCATTAGCCCAAGCCAGACATGAATCAAGTGCTACTGCTCACTGGACTGAAACTCTGTCACATTTATGAGAATGCAGAGATAAAAGTACCAGAGTTCAATTTATTCTAACAGCTGTTTCATGTGGCTCTCTTCTCTGGCTGACACCTACCATCTTAATTCAGTGTTTACACTGCTGTTTCTCTTGCAATAGAAAGAGAAGTGAAATACAACTCATGCCTTCAGTATATACCTATTAGCACAGCATACAAATATGATTTTCAAAGTCAGGTATTGGAGAATTTGGGGGGAATTGTAGCTTCAGGCTTTAAGGTTTATTTTTCCAGTGCTTCACTACAGCATTGAAGAATACACACATATTAAACTTATTTGAGTAAAAGTTGAGCTTCTTTTAAGACTGGTTTTAGGAGTTAAATTGGAGAAATATTCACAAACTTCACAATGTTGGATAACTCCTCTGTAATTAGAAACATAAGAGGCCTACTAAGGAGAAGAAATGTCAGTATTTCAAAGCCACAATTTGACAGGCCTTACAATTTAAACAGCAATACTGTTGTGATATTGCACGAAACATCAACATGCTGACAAATAAAATAGTTTCCTTTCAGGGCATTGCAAAAAGTGTCCATTCAAAAAGAAACAAAGGTAAAAGAAAAAAAGAAGTCAAAATAATACAACCAATGTACCACTACAGATTGAGTAATGTTAACTAAACTTTTTCAAGGAACTACAACTGTCTGGTTTGAATGTAGTTCAAGTTTTGAGTAATGAGATACTTACATTAAAAAGAGAAAAAGGAAACTGAAAACTAAACATTCTTACCAAGAATACCTAGCTTTTTCTTACCAAGCTGAACATTAGCTATGTTCAGGCAAATGTGGTTAGAGTTCTTCATTTGAAGCAAACCTGAGCTGGGCAAGTTTATTCTGGAGTTTCAGTAAAAATTATTCAGCTCTCACTTTTATAAGCTCTGGAGTGTTAATTCAGAGAAAAATTTCTAAGTGAAGTCTGTGAAGTTGGGCAACTCACCACCCAGGTGGTTTTACTACCCGAAATTTTATTCTTCCATAAGCAAAATCCAACACTTTTGTGCATATACAGCTTTGAGTAAACTAGCTAAAACCAGCCTGGTAAAAGTTACCAGTTCCTGGAAGGAGGACAGACTGTGAGGGCTGATATAATACTATTTAGTCAAAGGCAAAAATATTCTAGTGGTCAGACATACCTTCAGCTGGAATTCATTTACATAGCTTCACTGACTCTTAGTTCTGAGCTAGTGCTAATTTACATTATTTTGTTATTTCAGTGGAGCAACACTGATTTGTGTCCTGAAAACCTGGCCTTGTATTGCTGATAAAAAATTCTTGGTAAATCCTTGATGGGTATTTCTTTATAAAGCAATGTGAAAGACTTACCTTAGAAGCAGAGTACATTGTGTATAGTGGACAAGGGAAAGTACCCAGACCAGAGGACAGATTCAGAATAAGACCTTTCCGTCTGAAATTTAATTTAAACAGTTACATTTAGTTTACATTAGACAGTACTATAGTAAAAGACTGCACAAGGGGAAAACAACTATTCTGACTAAAACCAATTCTTCCAGCAATAAGAAGGAAAAAACTAACCAAAACAATTAAAAAGCAAGAGGTTATTTTGTTGCCAAAACAAAAAGCATGCTCTGGCTTCTAAAATGCAGTAGTTAATGTTTTCTAGAAACTTCATCTGAAGTCCTTAGCTTCTGTTTTAAGGACTCCCCTGTCAAAATGCACATTGTATTAAAAAGAGAAAAGGAATCCTTAATTGCATAGCTGAATTGATCTCTCTGATGTAGTACAGGTATTTCCAGAGCTTGAAAAGTATTATCCCAAGCACAGCTACCACTCTCAGAAGAATACAGCAAGATACTAATAGGAAATTTCTTGCCTAATTAGACCCATTACATGTCATTTTATTTCTTCAAGACCAGCAGCTTTTTACTGGACACAGACCTATATTTCACCTTTTGTCTTTTGTTCTACGGTTGACTGACAGTTTGTGGCAGTACCTGTCATTCATTCACACAGCATTAACAGCAACACAAAAAGTCTTTCTGATTGACATACTGTGAAGTGCAGAAGTTAACTGCTGAATAAACTGGAGGTAGAAGCTGAAAGCTATTGGAAGTTCTAGAAAAAATATTTTTACCTTGGCTCCATTTTTTTCAAAATAATTTTTGTCATCTGTAAGACAAGTATGTTAAGAATTATATCTGTTCTTCCTGTTTCTGACTGCATTTTTCAACTGATCTTGTTTTATTGACAAGATTTTCCACTCAAGCCATGTGTATATGGTTCAAATAGCTAAAATGTGGCACATAAAAGTTTTGGAAAACATTTTAGAAATACTAATGGCCTGCAAATCATCAAAACTCTCAAAAAATTACAAAAGTTAGTCTTCTAAGCAGTGAAAGACTTAGGCCTATACAAAGCATTTCAACAGCATCTGAATTTCATCACTCTTCTTTAATGAATCATAACCGTAAGGAGAAAGTAAACTTCACAGTGGTTTTGCACTTTCACTTCTGTCTCTACCTGTATCAGAAATAGAAGAAAATCATGACAAGACAACTTTTTCTGCTACAAAAAAAAAAAAAGCTTTAGGATCTTTTTTGATGCTAATTATTTAATCATTCATTCTTATTTTAACAATAGAATT
This sequence comes from Actenoides lindsayi, assembly GCA_025331215.1. Lineage (NCBI taxonomy): Eukaryota > Metazoa > Chordata > Aves > Coraciiformes > Alcedinidae > Actenoides > Actenoides lindsayi. The sequence goes on from WTSP01002371.1 coordinate 37,172, forward strand.
AATCACATTTATGATTTTTGAAGTGCAATTAAATACATCTTTAGGTAAGAAATCTCTTTATGTTTGTTGTATTTGAAGAGTATTACTGATAGTAAGCATAAGTCCCTAGGGAATTCATACTCCTACTACTGACTCTTTATAAAAACAGACATGCATGAATCTTCTCAGGATAAAGTGTGACTTAACTTGCAAAGGACATTAATGGAAAGTAGTGCAAATGAATGATGGAGCTTAATTCAATCCTTGCCAATTTCCTGCTTTTTCAGTACTGTCATTGCGCTTAACAGGATAGTATGAGCAGGGTGGGGTTTACAAGCTTCTTTTTCAGAACGGATGACAATGTAGGTGGATCACACCAGCTCAGATGAAGGGGAATTTCCAATTAAAGTAGAAAACATGCTTTAGCAGTGATTTTGCAGTGCTGAAAATCCCACTGGCATCTGTGGGAGCCAGGAATACCGGGAGCTCAGGCATTCCAGTGCAAGGAGTGGAATGGAGGGAGGGAGTGGGAGAAAAACAACAACAACAAGAACAAGAACAAGAAAGCACCAACAACAACAAAGAAACAAAAAAACCCACCCCAAACCAAACAAACAAAAATCCCCAAACAAACACTGCAAACAAATGAAAAAAAAAACAAACAACAAACCAAACAGATTTAAAGATAGTTTGGACCTAGGCATGAGAACTGCTGGTTAGGAGCGTGATTTCCTCTTTGTATTTTGGAGGAAGGTGAATGTTCGTGAAAGACTGATAAAGGACATGGTTGCAGCAGTGGAGGAAAGGAATCTCAAGGCCCTGGTGAAGCAGAAGAGATTGATTCTGAGGTATGCATAAGGTGGGAAATGATAAAGAGAGAAAACTTTTGTATCCAGGTTCAGAGGATACAAAATCCTTGCCTGTTTTTGTGAGGCATACGTATACAGTGCATTCAGATATTGCAGATATTTCTGTTCTTTTGACATATAAACAGAATAAAGTCTAGTAGCAGAAAGTTCACCAAACTACTTTATGGAATAATTTGTTTCAATTGACTGATATTACATGATTTTGTGTCTGAAGTCACTAAGCAGCAGTACAAATTTGGGATGTAAAGTTTTCTAGCCAAAGAAAGATGAACATCTGTTGATAATTTTCATGTCATGTTTAGAAAGACATTAGGCAAGGTTGAGATGAACTACAAAGCTCTTGTTCTGCTCTTGTTTGTGTTAATATGCTGCTTGCAAACGGCAGAGCAATGCAAATCTCAGTCAGAGGTGGAAAGCATGCAATAGTGACTGTTGTTTTAAGGGAAGCAGCCAATTAAAGTTAGCACCAAGAGGTAACAATACAGAACTGGGAGTCAGCTCCCTAAGTTTCTGTTCTGCACAAAAATATTCTGTATCTGACACAAAAATATTTTTGCAGAACTGTGACAAAAAATGCAAGTACAGTACAAAAAGTCAAACTGCAGATCTTCCTGACTTGAAGCTTTTGACTCTTTGAAACAAATATCCCTGTTTACCAAAACAAATATGTTTTTTTCAAAATGTTTCAGCTGCAGTGTAATGATGTGTCTCAACAGAGCAACTGTGCTAAAATGTTTCTAGTTAGCTATAATCAAAATATTTCATAAGCAGTGGAAATAATGGGGCCTTAAAATAATGTTGACATTCCTGCTGAAAATTAGTATCTACTGAAGAATTAAATGAAAATGCACAGGAAAGCTAGTTCGTCACCATTGTGCCGGACTTGCTTTTTTCAGATAAATACATTACAGAGTAACATAGTTGTGATTGTGTCACGTACCTTTGTAACAGAAATAATATTGCAGTTGATGAGGTTCTGTGGGAAGCAAGAAAATAGTAATTTCATAGTTAACTTCAGAGAGTTTGTAGCTTATTTCAGTAACAAACCTAGCAAATCCAACTGAAAAGCTTTCTATCAAGGCAGCTGCTTTTAGAGCTGCTTAGCTCACCTTGAATTGTCACTCACTGTGCTTATGATGTGGGATACTCCAAGGGAGGAAAGTCCTGATGATTTTAATTTTAAACGTGGCATTCAAATCTGCTTTGCATCCCTTTGATTCCATGCACTCCGTTTTGCCTAGCCATGTCATCGCATGTGGAGAAATCTGGAAGCCTGGTGTCCAGGCAGTGATGGCACTAACGTACCAAGCTGGATGCACACAGACAACAAATTACAGAGGTGCCAGGTAGAGACTCAGTGGCTCTCAGTGACACCAAAAGCACTGCCACATAGAGATATCCTTCCAAGACCAGCAAGCAAACACAAGCTGTAGCAGCAGCAGAGATGCCATCAAACAGCTGCAGCTCTAAGGGAAGAAGCCTGATTTGGAATTTTTAATTTGTATCAGGTGATGATACATAGAGGAATAGATCCTGAGACAGGTACTAACAGGGAATATAGCTAGAAATTCTGGGTTTTTTTCATGGCTAATACTACAGAGGTAAATAACAATAAGGCAGTGAAAAGCTTGGCCACTTGTCCAGCTATTCTGTGTGTATAAATTAATTCCCCCAAAAAGTAAACTGTGTTTACATGAGATTTACTTTTTCACATACTTAAGCAATGGTATTCCAATGAAAGTAAGTTCTAATAATACTACCAAGAACCCAACACTTCAATTGTGGCCATGACCAGGCTGGACCCCATTACACTGTAAGAAAGGTGTAAGCTAGAGAGACTGCTGAATCCTTCTACAGCCAGGCCAGAAGTGCTCTCCTCTTGCTGGGTGCTCGCTGCAGTTTAGTTGAAATCTACCATTCTTTTTCAGGCTCCTCTGAGCATTAAAAATAAAATGTGTTCCTTCAGGCCCAGTTCTTTTCCCACTCAACTGAACATGTGCTGATTGTAGCAGGGGCAGAATCTGTCCCTTGTTAAATGGAATTACAATTCCTCATTGTTATATTAGAAGTAGAAACCCACAGAGCAATCCTACCTCATCTATGTCTGGTCCATTAAGGAAACGGCATGGAAGAGGATTATGAAGCATTCCAACATTGTTAACTAATCAAAGGAAATATAATGATAAGAACCAAATCTAGACAAAGTGCATAGTTCACCTAGTTAAAGAACTGTCTTCTCCGTGAGACCCAGAAGCTTTTGAGCTGTATGTGAAGGGAAATGCTATTTAGCATTGAGTCTTGTTCTCCCTGAAGTCATCAACGCAGACCAGTGCTGACTTCAGGGAACAGAAAAAAAGTCTGTTGCTACAGTTTGGGGATCTGTTTGTTTGTTTATGTTTTGTGGTTGTTGTTTCATTTGTTTCACAATTATAAGGATTATTTTTGTTTAAAAACAAATAAAACAAAAACAAAACAAACAAGAAACCAAACAACAACAAAACGAACAACAAAACAAAACCTCTTCCCCAAAAAACATGTTTTTCATTGTTGCTGGGTGGATCATACCAATTAGTGTTAGCCAAAGGCTCATTTCAGATTGAACATAAGAATTGCACACAGCTGTAAACCAAGCAATAGCGAAAATTAATGCCTTGAGGACAAATAGGGAAGAAGACACTAAACAAGCTAGATGCTGCTTATAAGTAGCAGAAGAGGTTTCACAGAAGTGAAGCCACTGTACACAGAGACAGGAAGACTTTGGAGAGTCCGAATTCACTTCTAAAACTTGTGTGTGGTAAAGTAATGCTAAAAAGCATTAGGCAGCTATATGCTTGGTTTTAAGTGTTGGCTAACAAGTTTTTATGAACCAGCATTTATACAATTCTCTGTTTAATACACTGCAGCCATAAAATGCTCTTCAATTAACAGAACTGTTTGACTCACCCAGAACACCAATATCCAAGCCTTGTAGACTTTTTTCAATGTTCTCATATACTGAATTTTTTGTGAAATCAGCTTGTATAACCTTCACCTTTTGACCTGTGGTCTGCTCTGTAACGAAGAAAAAAATAGAGAACTTGTTGCATCTACCTAGACAGAGGGAAAGCTGTAATTAAGCAATTAAGAGAAACAATCAGATGTTTAATTTAGTAATGCCTGCTATACAGTAAGCAATTGTTTCAACTTTCTTACTTTAAGAAATATTACTACACAAGCAAAACACTGTACCCAGGTGTTTTCAGGGAAATGGCCTGTCAAATACAGAATGAATTTATGCCCTGAACTCAATGGAAGCTCCCTCACAAAGTCTAGACACCATTTGGTTCTTCAGTAAGAAATAAATAAAACAACCAAAACCCCCAGAAATAAACAACAGAGGACTTCTTCCTCTGGTTATCATAATATTTATAAATTAACACTGTCAGCATACTTCAGACAAGTGAATGTGGGTGCCACATCCTCTACATAAGCACGGTTTTGCAGAATGGCTTAAAAGCGTTTTCATGTATAACAAGCAGAGCATATCTTTTTTTTTTTTATGTAGGAGGAGGGGGAAACAGGGCTAGATGTGATGTAGTATTTTGTGCATTATTTTCAAACAATTCCTCCAGTATTTTGACATTTGCAGTCCCACAGATTGAATCTTCCCCAGGATTTTGTAAGGCTAAAAGGCATCTTAGGGAGGTTATAACTTAAATTTTACAAGGTCAATTCACACAGAAGGGAAAAGGGAAATACGTGTGATTTTTCCAGTGTCACTGCTATGCAGGAGTGGAGCCCAGCTGTACATTACCATTTTTCTCAGCAGTTGATTTATTGCTATTCGTATTTTCAATGAAGTTTCATGGGGAAAAGAGGTAGAGGCTCCTATTTACTCATTCTTAAAGGTAAGGTTCTGCTTTAAAGGGGCCCAGTAAGGTCTCTTCTAACTAGATGTTCACATTGTAAATTCTTGCTACTAAACCTGCTTTCAAGTTTTATGGGCAACCTGAAATCCAGATGAAGTTTGCTGAAAAACTGACAGGTGAAGCTTGGGAATGTCAATGGATGACTGGATTGCAGACTCTCTGCAAGTGGCTGGAGTTCAGGTGCAAGTGAATGGCAGAAAGTCTGCTTTGGGTCCTGTTTGGGAAACTATCTCTGCTTGTTTGGAGCCTGATTTTATCACACAGGTGACAGCATTGCCTTGAGTAGGAATAAGGCTTGATGATTTCTAACCACTCATCTTGCTTCATCTCTTGGTGTACATTCAGAACTTTGGAAGAAGGCTTACACCAGCTCCCACAGGATAGCAAGGCTGGCAGTAAGCTGTCTTTGGGTCCAGCAGACCAGTTTTCAACAAAAAAGAGCCTCCATTAGAGGATGAGAGAAAGTTGTTCCCTCCCATGTATTCCTCCTTGCCCCTTGGTATACTGCAAATCTCAAACACCTTACACTACTCAATCCAAGTATTCTGAGGAAACAGCAGATGCTCTGACTCCAGGTCTGAAACGCGGGGTGCAACTTGTGTGCAATTTTAGAGGACATCTGTCTCCATGACAGAAGAAAGGAAGGAGTGCCCTTTTTCTTGCCCTCTTTCCAAGCTGCAGTTGTGTGTATGAAAGGGATGAAACACCCTTTGAACCTTCAACCTATAAAAGCAACTCTAGTGGCAAATGACCCCCTTGTGGTTGCAGGCTGGGGGAATGGTATGACTATAAAGCAAAGGACATTGTGAGAGTAAATGCAGCGAGTGGGAAAGAACAGAGCAACAGCTGGAACAGACACCTATAGTGACCTTCTGATTGAAGAGCTCTATAAACAAAATGAGATGGTCTTAAAAAGTGTAGTAATATTGTGGCCATGTTTCTTGCTGGCAATCAGAAGGGCAGCCAAAACTACAGCAACATAAAAATGAGGATCAAACAAACCATTTGGACCTTCTCTGCATTCCCTTGTCTGTACAGAACTGTACTGTTGCAACCAGCACTGTCAGCCAACAGATGGCTTTCCTCTGTCTCATTTAAGAATAAAAGAATAAATTAAAAAACAATAAAACGATCATGCTGATAAATGAATTATCCAGGGATAGCTCTTCAGAAAATGATAACAATGCTGCAAAGGAGAGAGCCAAAAATAATTTCCAATGTTTCTTACGTCTCTCCCTCTCTGTGACAAAGATTTATGACAGTCTTTGAAGACACAAGCCATTCCAACTCTTTTTAAAATCCCTGAGCATGCCAGAAGCAAAAAGCCTAGGTTTTCAAACATCAGAACAGGTTAATGTCTTTTTCAAAAATTAAGCAGAAATTAATTTAAGGAAAATTAAAAACCTGAACTAAATTGTTTAATCCAATGTGTTATAAAATGTACCATTAAAAAGGATACATCTAACTCATTCTGACCCCAGACCACTTGGAAATCCCACTTGTCAGAGAGGATAATGTGTTGCCTTTTGAAATATACCAAGAAGATAATAAATCAGGATGAAGCATGAAGTTGATTAGGACATGCAGTCTGCCAGAAACCTTCCCTTTCTATTTAGAGAGTTGTGAAGATCTTCTGAAAACCTAAGGTAGCAAAATAAATTCCCAAGTGACACAAGAACTGATTTTTCTAGAAAGAGGAGACCCTTTAGAAGAACTACGACAAAATTTGAATATGAAGAGAGAAGCACTCAGGCTAAGATGGCATACAAATTCAGTGGAAATTTGCAGAGAGGAGAGCAGAATGAGAAGTATTTTAGCAAAAGAAGAGGTTAAAAAAAAAGATTTAAGATGGGAGAAATAGAAAAAGTTCTGTTGGATTATAAAGCACAAGTTCTGGCTACATTTCAAATGTCTTTTGGAGAAATACAACTCCTCAGAAATGTAAGATAACTCAGTTTTAGAAATAACATGAAAATAGGAATAAACAAAAAGAATAAGGGTAAAAGCAGAAGTGCAAAAGATGACAGAAGACAACAAAGAACACAAACCCAGTGTCAAAAAAAGTAATCACGTGGAAATTGCTACTAGTTACCAGAGCACTCAGAAAATCGGTCAAGGTCCTCAAGTGCTCTGTTGAGTAGTAGCACATACTGAGAAAGCAGTCCAGAGCAGTAACACTTTATCCTCAGGGGATCGGCAAGACACAATAAGCTTTTAACAGCCTTTGAAGATGAAGGATGGATGTGCCAAGGGAGTTGTTTTGCAGTGATCTCAGCTCATGACCTGCTTAGCTCTTGAAGCAGGAAGGAAGAGAGTCAGAGGACAGAGTACAGAAGATTGGAAACTGAACCTGTAACAAGGAGGACAGCTAAATTAATTAGTATCTTCACAAATCTTCATGGGAACAAGACACATTTGGTTTTCGGGGGGGGGGGGGGATTTTTTTTTTTAAATTTTTTTTTTTTTTT
>WTSP01002373.1:1702-55049 GCA_025331215.1 Actenoides lindsayi
ATTTGTGACACAAATTATCTCAAGGCAAGCAACTCCAAACTTGAGTAGAAAGTATGCTGTTATTTGTATTCAATTTAAAATAAAACAAGTCAAAACCAGATCTGGAAAGTGTTGTCATATTAAAAAATAAGCACAAAACTCAAGTCGTGTATTGGTCAAAATTTGCTGTTTTACCAAAGCGAAGACATTTTATGAAGAGATATCTGGATCCATGGCATTTTCATGGGAAAGCATAGACTAGGACAACTAGGACACCAGAAATCCAGTTTCAGATCCCTACTGTATTTTATTTGGAGTAATTTGGGGGAAACATTTTTTTTGTAAATCAGAAAAGGTGGAATGTCAACTTGACATTATTCATGTCAGAACCTTAACAGACTAAGAACTCTCAAAAGACACTTTTTTTAATGAAATAGAGTAAAATTTAAAAAAGCTTCTGTTTTTACACAATTGGACCAGAAAATTTTATAACCTTGATGCTTCTATAGTAAGGAATTACAATTTTCTTTGCAGGTGTATTCCAAAGACATCTTTCTATATTATAAATAAATATAATGAATTATACACAAGCTGCTGCTCATGATTCAGTTACTCACACATCCCCACCTAGATTATGTCACCTACTTTGCAGGTGATGCATTTAAAGAGCACAAATGTCCCCTAATTCATGTGCAAAACCACCAGGTGTGCATATGTATTTTGAATTTTATAGGATGTCTCAAATGAGAGTAGACACTTATGTTTAAGCAGCCACCGAACAGTTTAATTCTACAGATGAATACTGCCACCACATCCACTTTTAATATTCTACTGGTTTCAAGGGAAATATTCAGGTTAACTAGTCTTCATGGTCAAAAATAGGAATTAAGGCTGCATTTCTGATGTGGGTCCCTAGAAGTATTCAGTGTGTGCATGGCAAAATCAGTTACTAGTATTTCACCTGAACTGGAATAGCAGAGAAATTGTTTTAGACAAGTTAGCTTAATGATATACTAAAAATAGTTTATCTACTGAATAAACTTTTTGAACTCAATAAATGGACACTATTTAGCAAAGAATGACAAAGCTTTTGCATCTAAAAGGCTGTTCAAGATTGTTCTATTAAAATAGTAGTTCCTCATGCTTGAAAGAAGAGAAAAAGCAAGTGGGGACCACATATTATTTCATCGAGATTCCCTGGAGCACACTGAAGATGAGATTGGAGGTCAAATCAAATAACTTGACTGATAAGTCAGCAACTTTCTTCATTTTACCCTTCTTCCTTTTCTTCCAATCCCTCAGCTGGGATACACTGACCTAGTATGCACATAGATAAACAAATCTTAGATTCATGGAAGATCCAGTGTTGTTATGCTTCATTATAGAAGGTAGATGTGAGCATAAAAGTAGAGTACTAACCCATCAAATAGAGACTTTTTTAGCTGGGATAGCACAAAAAGTCAGAGAGATACTTTTTTTCCAGTTTGCAAATTTTATATGTAAAACATTGGAAGAATAGTTTCTAGTCCTGGAATACATACTAAAAAAAATCTTATGATGAATGAGTACTAGTAAGTTTGCAAAGGAGAACTCTTCAACATTAAGAAAAACTGGTTGCCTCTGCAACTTTAATTAGGATCTGTTAATTTCCTATCACTGTAATTAAAGTGATCACATGCTACTTTTTTCCATGAGACTCCTTTCTTATCTGAAGCTGAGTAGCATGCATTAATCATTGGTCTTTTCTCAGATTCTATCTGTGGAGAAATGAGCTCTTGTTCTTAAAGTAATCATCAGCATGTTATCTTAGGATTTCCCAGACAGCTGCAAATCCAGTTTCACATGTCCTTGCAAGATTGTGGAATGGTATTATCTATGTTTTAAATTAAAAAAAACCAATGCTTGTACTGAAAAGTTAAGGAAAAAAAAAAGTCATTAATTGCATATGAGGTGATACAGTAAGTGGTTGTAGTAATAGAGGATAAGCTGTCATTCTTTAGCTGCTATCATTGAGTGAAATTTGGAGTCTGTTGTGAATCAAAGTCCTGCCACAGCAAATTTCAGCATAATGGCTTTAAGCTTGGTAAAGCAATACGAAATTGAACCTCAGATCCCATGCTGGAATAATATTACCCAACTATATTTAATTAACTGTTAATATATCAAAGAACAACCAACAATAACATCATCATAGTTTTCTTGTCAGACTTTGTACCATGCAAACAAGTCTTATTTTTTGAACTGGGTCTTTGGAATGAATTTTACAAAGTATGTTAACACCTTGTGGATGATAATAGGTTTAGTCAGAGGAAATATACTTCTAATATTTAAAGGATCTATTATATACAGTGAAGAAAGTTTCTGAAAGCTCATGGAAATTGTGTTGTACTAAAATTAATCAAGTTGGTTTTACGCAATAGTGCTGAACAGAAATGTGAAAAAATGGAACATAATTAAAATTCACAAATTAAATAATTCTGATTTCCAGGGTGTAAAAAAAATAACTATAGTACTTTATGTCATTTTTTTTCCTTTGCCTCCAGGACTGTTAAAGGACTGTTCAGGGGTTTTGTTTTTTATTTACTGGGGGGGGAGGGGAGGGGAAAGAATTATGTCTTGATAAGCCTTTGGTCCATTACTAGCCAAAATGGCAAACTATCCAGAAAACCAGATAATATTAAAAAAATAAAAGATACATTTAAATGTCATCTTTTAAATAATCTCTGTGACAAGAACAGGAAAATTTGATTTCATGCATTTTTTAATATTCCATTTCTATTTTCTCAAAACTCCAAGCTCTTATTTAAACTGTGACTTATACTGATAGAAGCCTATCTATAGGACTTGCAATCGTTAATTTTATCCTTAACAGATTAAGATACTTTGGTATAAATTTCCCACAGTATTAAAAATGTGACAACCTTGGTCAAATTACACCTAGATGGCTTTAAACACAGTACAGAAATTACTGCTAGTCTCAGTCCTCAAAGCAGAGGCTGTTACTATTGGTCACACTAACCCTGGCTCATCATGTTCTATTTGACCTAGACTTAAAGGTAGCTCACTGGCTCTTCTGGTTCCTAGTCCAATTTAGGAACATGCCTAAGGATGTGAGTGTTAAGCAGCAACCATTGGTAGTTAAACATTGGTGATAAAGCTGTAGCTGGTTTCTTGTCTCTATGAATCTGTAAAATTCTTGCCAAGTACTGTAGAAGTTAAAGACCAATGTTGTGGGATTATGGATGTCATTCTGAGCTTGGATGTCACCACAATGCTGCTTTTCCAAGTGAAGAAATTTTGTGATGTTGAAGGAGGACTTAATTTTTTCCTTAAATTTTGAAACACTGGAGCTATTTGGCCTAAGCTGACTCCTTAAACAGTTTGTTCAGACATTTGAGGAGTATGACTCTCCTAGAGACAATTTCTTTGCCATTGAGCTGTAGTCTACATGGTTTGCCTTCCTTCTTTGTATATTTTTTGCCTCAAGTATTTTGGCTTGTCAGTATATATCATAGAAGAGGCTCAAGGAAAAGCCAGCATTCCGCATACAAAAATCTCTGAAATGCATGTTTTCTAATTGTTACATGTTGCTTTGTTCTGTTCTCAGTGACTGTGATCCAGTACTAATCTCACTGACAGTGAAATGTAACTTTGTGTATACATAAAGTATATATGCACACATGTATGTGTACGTGCATGCACACATATAAACACATCCTTTTTTACACAAACTACCATGCTTTGACCTGATCAAAACAGGCAGTGTGTGGCAAGCTCTCTCTCAGCTGCTGTAATAAATAGACATCCCTTTCAAGATGGCAAATGACATAGCTTTGTGGCATAAGAGGGTTTTTGAGTCTTGTACTGATGTAAAATATTTTGATGCTATTGATGGAGGTGTGCGTGCATTGAATTGTATTGTTCTGAATATGGTTAGTTTGTAGACAACAAAGACACTCTGTAGTACAAAGCATCGAAGCATCAACTCTTTCTGATTGAGCACGTGTGGTTTTGCGCCAAATCAATCTGTGGCCACATTATTCACATCACATGATTACTGATGATTGTTCTAATGAAACTTGCCACAGGATTACTATGGATTCACTTTTATAGTAGGACGGTTTATAACCTCCATGTGGTGGGAAGACAAATAGAAGTAAATCATGCAAGGTTATGTTTGGCATTTTTATTCAGCAAAGGGTTCTCAATATTTATTTTGATGTTGTAGTGTATGGAATTAAAACAGAAGCTCTCTGAAACACTTTCTGGAAATTTTAGTATTTCTGATCCATTTTATTATTTGCATTTAGTTTATTTTGATCGTAAGATTTGAAATGCACTGGTTCTTATTTTAGATTCTACCAGGCTTGCCTTATTTAATTACCAGTTCACTATTCTGTTGGCAGTGTAGGGTCTGTAAGTGATGAGGAAGTTTATCAGGACTTTTATCTTATTTTCTTTCTTTACACTTCCTGAAGTCTCCTGATTTTCTTCATACAGCTTACAATTTTAGTCTAGTTTTTAATGTAGTCACTTACTTACTTGCTTTGTGATGAATACTGGATGTCAGTGATTAGGAATCCTTTATAAAGCCTTAATTAAAAAAATTTCCTTTGTTTTGATTATGGCTTATTTTCCAAGAAACGATTTACTGAAGTAACTTGAACAAAGTATACTAGAGAATGAAGGGGGAGAAATATATTCTGATATATTTAATAGTTGTGATGTGAATCATCTGAAGAAGCCTTGTGGGAATATTCAGAATGTAGAGTGGAATATATATGTAAATTGCTACTGAATTAGGGCCTAAAATGTTATAAAATATGCTCTAAACTCTCTAGGTTGATTCATTTTGGTACAAACCTTGAAAAATAGTCATTGCTCATATCTCTGATGATACTCTTCTTGACCATTAAGATCACTGCTGATCCTTAATACTAATCTGATATTGTGTTGATTTTTAGTGTTCCTCTTTCAGATACTTAGACACATGAGATGTAATAATATTCAAATGGCTAGAAAGATGATTTTGCTTCAGGCTGAATTTTGAAAAAGTCTTTAATTTGCTGCTACAGGAACCTCTGTATTTTTTTGCAACAATTTACCTGACTATGCAACCTTGAAAACTATTTTGAAACATCTTGGCAGCACCTTTGCAGACATTTCCTTGGTTATTCTGAAGCAGCACATGAAGTAGCCTTAAAATAACTTTAACTCCCACTATTAAAATGAATAAAAATGCTAAAATAGGAAGTGTTTTATGTCACTCTAGGCATGTGTTCTTTGCTGGCATTTTAGATTAGGATGGTCTCCAGTCAGTTCCATTTCTTGTGTAGTAATATCAGAGTATATGAACCAGTTTTCTTTCATATGAAGCTAAACTGGAAGATGTGATGCAGGTACAGATCAAGTCAATATACTTCAGCCACAAATGGCCATTCACTCCATACTAGCCATATGAGAGCTAATCTGAAGTAATCCTTCTCCCATGGAACATGTGTGGTATGGAAATCAGGTCTTTGTCACTAACTATCTCATTTCACAGAGTAGTATGTAAGATACTGGGCCATTCTATTTGTTAATGCAGATGTTGCCTAACATCCACCTGGCCTAGTCCATTTTATGGTCTAAATGTTCTGAAATTTAATTATATTAGTAACAGTTCTGCTTTCAACTTTTCAGAAAGGATAGATGAGGAAGAAGAGGCCATGGGCTGGGCCTCTATATTAGGGAGACATATGAATGCCTACAAATTAATGAAAGTGATGATAGAGTTGAGTCTCCACAGGTAAGAATCAGAGGGAAGGCCAACAAGGATTATGTTGTGGTGGGAGTCTGTTATAGAGCACGCAAGCAGAATGAAGAGATGGATTAAATATTCTATAAGCAATTGAGAGAGTTTTCACCATTGCTACACCTTGTTCTGATGGGAGACTTCAACTTCCCAGATGTCTGTCTACACCCCAGCAGAGAAAGAACAGTCCCGGAGGTTCCTGGAGTGTGTAGAAGATAACTTCCTGATGTAACTGGTGAGGGAGCCAATGAGGGAAGGTGGCCTCCTGGACCTACTGCTTGTGAACAGTGCAGGACTTGTGGGGGAGGTAATGGTTGGAGGCCATCTTGGGAATAACAATCATGAAACGATAGAGTTTTGAATTCTTGGGGAAGAGTGTGGTCAACAAAACTGCCATCTTGGAGTTCTGGAGGGCAGACTTTGACCTGTTCAGGAGACTGATTGACAAAGTCCCTTGGGAGGAAATCCTGAGGGGTGAAGGAGTCCAGGAAGGCTGGACATTCTTCAAGAAGGAAGTCTTAAAGGCACAGGAACAGCTGTCCCAGTGTGTCGAAAGACAAGCTGGAAAGAAAAAAGACCAGCCTGGCTGAATAGAGAGCTTTGTCTGGAACTCAGGAACAAAAGTAGAGTTTATGGCCTTTGGAGGAGGAGGCAGGGCTCTCATGAGGACTACAAAGATATAGGAGATTAGGAGAGCCAAAGCTCAACTAGAACTCAGCCTGGCTACTGCATTTAAAGACAAAAAAAAAATGTTTCTATAAATACATTAAGAACAAAAGGAGGACTTGGGAGAATCTCCATGCTTTATTGGATGCTGGGGGAAACAGAGTGACAAGGGATGAGGAAAAGGCTAAGGTGCTTACCGTCTTCTTTGCCTCAGTCTTTAGCAGTAGAACTAGTTGTTCCCTAGACACCCAGTCTTCTGAGCTGGAAGGCAGGGAAAGGGGACAGAATGAGACTTTCACAATCCAAGAGGAAATACTCAGTGACCTGCTACACCACTTAAACATAAACAAGTCTATGGGGCCTGGTGGGTTACACCCAAGAGTACTGAGGGATCTTGCACAAGTGCTCACCAAGCCTCTCCCCATCATTTACCAGCAGTCCTGACTAAACAGGGAGTGGAGGGTAGCAAATGTGATGTCCATCTACAAGAAAGGCCAAAAGAAGGATCTGGGGAACTACAGACTTGTCAGTCTGACCTTGGTGACAGGGAGGTCATGGAGCAGATCACTGAATGCCATTACACACCATATACAGGACCACGAGACCACCAGGCTCATTCAGTGTGGGTTTATGAAAGGCAGGACCTGCTTAATGAACCTGATCTCCTTCTATGACACGATGACCCACCTAGTCAATGAGATGTTTACCTGGACCCTTGTAAAGCCTTCAACACTGTTCCCCACAGCATTCTGCTGGAGAAACTGACTGCTCATGGTTTGGACAGACGCACACTCTTCTGGGTAAAACGCTGTATGGCTAGGCCCAGAAAGTGGTGGTGAATGGATTTAAATCCAGCTGGCGGCCAGTCACAAGTGGCACTCCTCAAGACTCAGTATTGGGACTACTTCTGTTTAATATCTTTATCAATGATCTTGATGAGGAGATAGAATGCACACTCAGTAAGTTTGCAGATGGCACCCTGTTAGGTGGGAATGTTGATCTGCTTGAGCGTAGGGAGGGTCTACAGTGGGACTTGGACAGACTGGATCGATGGGCCAAGGTCAATGATACGAGCTTCAACAAGGCCAAGTGCCAGGTCCTGCACTTGGGCCACAACAACCCCATGCAACGCTACATGCTTGGGGAAGAGAGACTGGAAAACTGTCTGGCAGAAAGTGACCTGAAGGTGCTGATTGACAAGTGTTTGAACATGAGCCAGCGGTGTGGCCAGGTGCCCAAGAAGGCCAACAGCATCCTTGCTTGTGTTAGAAATAGTGTGGCAAGCGGGACCAGGGAGGTTATTGTCCCTCTGTACGAGGCATTGGTGAGGCCACACATCGAGTACTGTGTTCAGTTTTGGGCACCTCAATACAAGAAAGACATCGAGGTGCTGGAGTGGGTCCAGAAAGGAACAATAAAGCTGGTGAAGGGCCTGAAGAACAAGTCTTATGAGGAACAGCTGAAGAAACTGGGGCCATTTAGTATAAAGAAAAGGATGCTGAGGGGAGACTGATAAGCTCTTTACAGATACCTGAAAGGACATTGTAGAGAGGTAGGTGTTAGTCTCTTCTCACAAGTAACTAGTGACAGAACAAGAGTGAATGGACACAAGATGCACCAGGGGAGGTTTAAGTGAACATTAGGAAAATTCTTTTCACTGAAAGGGTTGCCAGGCTTTGGAATACACTGCCCAGGGAGTTGGTGGAGTCACCATCCCTGAATGTGTTTAAAAGCCATATAGATATGGTGCTTGGGGATATGGCTTACTGGTGGACTTGGTAGAGTGGGGTTAATGGTTGGATTTGATGATCTTAAAGGTCTTTTCCAACCCTGATGATTCTATAATTCTATGATTCAGATAAGACTTGAATACATATGTTAAAACTCCAAACAGTTAAATTAAGCAAAATTAGATGGTTTGATAG
Organism: Actenoides lindsayi; assembly: GCA_025331215.1. Lineage (NCBI taxonomy): Eukaryota > Metazoa > Chordata > Aves > Coraciiformes > Alcedinidae > Actenoides > Actenoides lindsayi. The sequence continues at coordinate 10,067 of WTSP01002373.1, forward strand.
ATAATATCAGTATAACATGCTTAAACATTGCACCATGGGAAAAAGAGTTCAGCAGTGAGGGACTACATATTTAAAACATAGATTTATTGTAACAGACTCAAAAAGAAGAGAAGAGGAAAGATCTGCCTTTCTGTGAAAAGAAGTTTTTGAAGCAGTCTATTTGATATTTTTTAAGAAATATGTGTGGACTAGAAAATTAAAGCTTGAAATTAGAAAAGTAGTAAACTGACAACAGAAATTTGCTATGCACTGTCTGATCAGAAGGAGCAATATGATAGGTTGATAACAGAAATCAAAAGGGGAAAATGTCTAACCTCCACTCCCAGGCACAGATATTAGAGTGAGCGGTAAACATGCATTTCTTGGGATGATTGATGACTCTGTTTTCATTTTTCTAATAACGTCCTTGACTGGGCTAATCGTTGCTCTAAGAACATGGCAAATTGCAGGTGTTATCTCATTTTCATGGGAAGGATATAATGTGCACAAGTTTTTGATGTTTTGTTTATTATGATGATCAGTGTAACAGCATGACAGTTTGAGTCCTGGTGGGAAAGAAAGACTCTGCAGTGTTTAAAAGCATATACATCTATACATATGCATGCACATCCTTGTTCTATAGTACATACAATCTAAAAAACATGACATTCTTCTAATTTCTTCTATATGGCCAAGGAAATACTAGAATCCTCGATCAAATCTGAAGTAGAGTTAAATTGGAATACAGTTAACTGAAATGATTAGTGATCAGCCTGAGTAATGGGCCACAAAAAGGGTGGTCTAAACAGTACCTTCCTCATCTAAGGTTTTGTGAAAGTACTGAAGTAAATTAGGAGCAGTATTATTTTTTTGGAACCTGTACACTTAGGTCACTGATGTTACTTCATCTAAAATTTGGCATCTAGTTTCAGCATACTCATTTTGGATACTCATCTAAGACTAATGAAGGAAGAGAGAGTATGACCTCTAGAAATTGATTTATCCTACCTCTTTGAAGATCTGAGATGTTTAGGGTCTGCTGAATCATCTTTGGGAGTACCTATTTCAAGACTGTGAAGTGGCTTAGAAAATTCTAAGTACTAGATAATATTTTGTATAGAAGGCTGAAGTTGTCTGAGTTGAAAATCAATTCAAAGAGCCTAGCATCTCCAGAAAGCAAACCAGACTGATATAAAACAGGTGGATGTTAGGTTGAGACACCATTATACACAGAATCACAGAATTGTAGGGGTTGGAAGGGACATCTGGAAAACATTTAGTCCAATCCCCCTGCCAAGAGAAGGTCACACAAGAATGTGTCTAGGTGGGTTTTTAATGTCTCCAGAGATGGAGACTCCACTACCTCTCTGGACAGCCTGTTCCAGTGCTCCGTCAACCTCAAAGTAAAGAAGTTCCTCCTCATGTTTTGATGGAACTTACTGTGTTTAAGTTTGTGCCCATTACCCCTAGTTCTGTCACTAGTACCACTGAAAAAAGACTGGTCCCATCCTTCTGAAACCCACCCTTTAAGTATTTATATGCATTAATAAGATGCCCTCTCAGTCTTCTCCAAATTAAAAAGACCCATCTCCCTCAGACTTTCCTCATAAGAAAGATGTTCTAGTCCCCTAACCATCTTTGTAGCTCTTTGTTGTACCTTTTTCAGCAGTTCCCTGTCCTTCTTGAACCAGGGAGCCCAGAACTGGACACAATACTCCAGATGTGGCCTCACCAGGGCAGAGTAGAGGGGGAGAACCTCCCTCAACCTGATGGACACACTCTTCCTGATTGACCTCAGGATGCTATTGGCCTTTGTGGACACAAGGGCACATTGCTGTCTCATGGTCATCCTGTTGTCCACCAGGACTCTCTGTTTATTTTCCACAGAGATGCTTTCCAGCAGGCCAGCCCCTAACCTGTAGTGATATATTGGGTTATTTCTCCCTAAGTGCAGAACCCTATACTTGCCTTGTTGCATTTAATAAAGTTTCTCTCAGCCCAGATCTCCAGCCTGTCCAGATCTTGCTGAATGGCATCACAGTCTTCTGGTGTATCAGACACTCCTCACAGCTTTGCATCATTAGCAAACTAGCTGAGGGTACACTTTAACCTTTCATCCAGGTCATTGATGAATAATATTGGATAGTACTGGAAGCAGCACTGACCCCTGGGGAGCTCCACTTGTTATGGACTGCCAACTAGACTTTGTGTCACTAATGAAAACCCTCTGAGCTCTACCTTCCAGCCAGTTTTCAATCAACCCCAGTGTCTATTCATCTAACCCACACTTCCTAGACTTGTCTACGAGGATGCTGTGGGAGATGGTGTCAAAAGACTTGCTGAAGTCAAGGAAGACAACAAGCACTTCCCTCCAGTCATAGAAGGCTATCAGACTAGTCAGACTTTACACCTCTTTGGTGAATCCATGTCGACTACTTCTGGTAACCCTCTTTTCCTCCACATGCCTTGAGTTGACACCCAGAATGAGCTGTTCTATCATCTTTCCAGGGATGCAGGTGAGACTGATTGGCCTGTAGTTTTCTGGGTCTTCCTTCTTGCTCTTTTTGAAGACTGGACTGATATTGGCCTTTAGACTACACACATAACTGTTTAGAAATCAGTGGTGGGATTCATATGGCGTCTTCCTCTAGATAGCAAGGTACTTAAGTCAGTCTCCTTAAAATTCATTTCCAGGCAATCAAGAGAGATACAGTTCTGTGGTGCAGTTCATTTCATCCTAAAGGAGTTGTCTAAAATATTCCAGATCTATTTCTCTTTATGCAAGGAGCCTAGGGACAATACTTGGCATGCAGAAGTCTTTGTTGTGGAAGTATCAAGTTAAGCAATATAGCTCAGATTCTGAAAATTCAATCCTTATCAACTAAATACAAACAAAGGGCTTGATATAGTGCTATCAAGACTAATAAATATCTGTTCATGATATCTTTGTTCACTCTGGATGTATGTAGGCAAGAAATTTCAGTGGGCCACTTGTATAGCAATAAGCTATTCACCATTAATAGGAACAAGATAACTGAAAGCAAAATTTACATTGCATTTCAACAGTTTAGTCTTTCTGGGATGAGAGAGAGGAAAAATGCTAAAATTGGTGGCCCTTATCTTGTTATTAATGTTGCTTCATGGCCACATGATAGGTCAGCTGAATCACTGTAGTTCTCAGGAACCTAGGCAAAAGCAAAATCTGGTGCTTTACTGAAGCTTACAAAATTGTATAAAGACAAAGAATTAAATGCAGTTTGTAGATGGGAAGATGTTTCTCTGTGTTGCCTGTTGAGGCTTCTCAGGACTGCCATTCTAAGGAGACTATAGCTAATAGTAGAAAGCTAATTGAAATAATACCTTTTAATGATTGAAAAATCTCCAAATTCAACTGGCATATGAGAAAAGCAATTTGAGAAAGAATTACTTTCAAGGGAAAGAAATATGGCTAAAGCAGAGTAGAAGTAAATAAGTGCAGGAAAATAGGAAATATTTTCATTTTTCTCTAGGAGAATTTGTTGATGATACATCTTCCTCTCTGAAGTCTTCTGTTTCTCTTTGCTTCTGTAATCTGCCTAAGTGATTCCAAAGTTTGTTAGCAGAACATATGGTGACTGTATGACCTAATCTATGCAATCAGGCAGAATCCAGGCAAAGAACTAGCACACTGAAACGTTTCTGAAATGATAATTTGATGTGCCTATTTTTCTTCTAGGTGTCCGTTGCTGCTGTCAATAATAAACTTAGCAAAATGACCAAGGGTGTATTTCTCTTTGGGGTTATAAATCTGCCCTTTTGCTGGATATCAGCTGTACAAAAAGTCCTAGGACATGAAAGGATGTCAAACCTGCCAAGGACTACAATGTGTGTACATTGTAGAAACGCTTCCATGGCCAGCCCAGATATAGCAAAGACCTCAACCTTTTCCTTAATAGAGACAAAGGTGTCACAATAACAAAAATTAAATTTAAAGACTGGTAAAGATTATCATACTCTGGGACCTCAAGTCTTGCTCTGCCCAGATCTGTGAAGTATTATTTACTGTTGGAGTCTTAATAATGGAAAAAAAAAACCAAAACAAACCTACAGTTTTTTTTTGTTTTCCTTTTTTGAAATTAGCATTATATTCTTAAAAATGGAATTTAAATGGAAGCACAGTTTTGAATTTCAAATGTTCTCTGATTTTTCTTTTAAACATATTAAAATATTCCTTCCACCTCTCCTTGTGCATAATTACCATTTATAGCAATAAATTGACATGGTTCTAGGGATACTATTTACAAAGATTAAACACAATAAGATGGTTAAAGGAGCTTCCTTGTTTTCTGTCATTCAAGGCCTACTTTAGGTCTGAAAACTTATTTCCTGTTGTTCTTTTCCTGCAGTCACTTGACAACTGTGTTCTGAATTTCAGTGAGGTTTAGCTGCCTAGACTCTTGAACTTAGTCACTTATTTTAATAAAAGGATGTTTTCTAACTGAGAGAAATCATGTTGGCATCTTTGCTCTGTGCTCACAGAATGGTCATATTTCCTTTTTCATACCACATTGAAGAGGGGAGGAAAGATATTATATATAGATGACATATAAACTACTCTGCATCTTTTCTTGTGGTTCTGTTTTGATGGGAAAAGCCTTTTCCTAGGCATTTACACAAAAAGAATATCAGTATGTCTGTGTTCTGGCTCACTATTCAACTATCTAATGCCATTCAAATGTCCTGTAGTTTACAAAGGCAGAACAAAGCTTGTGTATCTTGAAGCTGTTCATATCAATTCTTTTGCATTGTGTCTTTAATCTAATCTAAGCAGGAGTTCTTTCTTCTACCTCCAAGAAGAGCTACTGTCCTGTATAGGTGACAGCATAGCAGTGATCACTGTTGGCATTAACTTTGAGGATTCAAAAGACGTAACTTTGCTGATGAGTAACTTTGCTCTCTCAAAGGCAGAATTGCCAGTAGCTTCTAGTTAAGAGTCTTGATCCTTTGCCTGTGGACAGTACAGGCAATGGAATGACCCCCACTGATTCCCCCTGAGATTTTTTTCCTGTTTTATACCATAATTTGCAACAAACACTTAAAAGTGAAGGTAGTAGGTTTTTTGTATTTTCTTTTTGTTTGTAGCATTAATGATACAGAAATAGATTTCAGCAGAAATCCTATTCAGTGGTGTTCCACTAAGCCCATGACCCATTTTTAACTAGAAATCTTGAGAAATGATTAAGATAAAAGTGGTGGAAAATTATTTTGTTATGAATAATCCTTTGGTACTTACGACATCTCCTTCCTTCTTTCCTTCCCTCCTTCCTTTATTCTTCCCCCCACCTCAAACCACCATAATGTAATTGTTTTAAATTAGATCATCTACAGGTCACCTACTTGTATGTTGACTGCAGCAATTTTTTGTTGTGGACATGCACATACCTTTGTTTGCCTGGGCATTCAAGAGTTTTTTTGCTGGTTTTGCTTTTGTATTTGTGCTTTTTGTTGTTGGTTTTCCTTTGTTTTGCATAGTCTTAATTACATTCCTTTTGTTCGTTTGTTTAACAAAAGCATGCGGAATTTTCTCAATTAAATCAAAGGTTTCAGATAAGATTAAAGAAAATGCTTGCAAAGCACTGGTCAAAGAGGATGAGTCTCTTCATGTTAAATAACTGTTAAGAAAAAAGTTCTAAATGATCTTCCTTGTATTAGTTGTTGAATGCAATCACAGACTATATTTGAACAAGCAAATAATGACATGATCCCAGTTTCCCCAAAAATATACAGATAGATGATATTTTGTGTGTCTGTATCTATAAATAATAAATGCCTTAAAGTTTCTATGCAGTAAATAAACCAATAGTTTAGGATAGAGCTTAATTCTGCTCTCATATAATTTTTACAGCTGCAATGACTTCAGTGAAATTTCAGTGGAACTGAGATTCACTAGTTCATGAGAATTAAGCTTCTTGGTCTGATGCAATGAGTCTGAATTACAGGCATTTGACCAAAGCAATTTCATTAGTGATTAAAAAGCATACAGAGCAGATATATGTGACATAAGGGACAGTAACTGGAAGTTTTGGAATGAATTCAAGGAAGAAAATGCTGTTACTTCACAAATTTTAGAGGTATTTTGGTTCCTTCTCCCCCTTGCTGTCTGTATCTCCCTACAGGCATTCCATGTGTGATGGAGCAAATATTTGTTATGGTCTTTGGTGAGCGGATAAGGATTAGTTAAAAACTGCCCAACTTTAAATGAAAAAGTTAATTTTAACTTGCATCATCCTAGTAACCTAGCACCCCATGAGCCTATATTTATACAAGATGGCTGAAGAAAGTGGTAGTGGTGCAGGAGCAGAAATGTGAAGCAATGAATATTACATGATCTAAACTCTTCATAAAATTACACAGCAGTTCTGACTTAATGAGAATGAGCTCCACTTAGGCACCTTCTGCTGGCAGTAGAGAGGGACTTGTCCCCACCCAAAGCCTAATTTAGCCGCTTAGAGTTCCCTTCCCTAGGCTGGTACTGAGCAGGAAAAAAAACCCAAAGATTTTGCATGCCCTCAAAAGAAATGTTATGATCACGGTCTGCAGCTGCAGAGACGTGTCCACTCCCACACACTAGCACCGCATGCAGCCTTTCAGAAAGCACTCACAGACTCTCTTTGCTAGACAGTAATGCCCTCATTGTTACTCTGTCTGCCTACAGCATGGGTGTAGTAAAGAGCACAAAATGTGCTTTAGCATTTCATGCTGCCGTGGGACAGTGCCTCTACCCCTGCTGCATCATTCTGCACCACCATATTGCAAAAAAACCTTCACACTGAGTAAAGTGCATACCCATGAAGCTTCTGTCACTGCTTAACCATTCTACATGTCAGACAAACGTGCATGCAGAGATATTGCCAGCGACCTGTGAAGAGTCCATGCAGCTGGTGCCATTTTGTACGGTGGAACTACAATCTCTATTTTTGTCTAGTACCATTGTGTTGGGGGAGGCTGACCTTAAGCAAAGGCACTGTGTTATATTACTTCCCTGCTAAAGATGTGTCTGTGTTATGACATTCCAGACAGCTGTTCGTCTAGCCTATTCTTAAAGACCTCCAGTAGTGGAGAATCCACAATGTCCCCAGACAATCTATTTCATTGCTTCATTATCATTACTGCTAGAAACCTTCCTAAATTGCATTTTTATCATAATTGCCTGTAGTTACAAGTAACTGATTTCCAGAATGCCAGATATGTAAACAAAAGGGACTGTTCCCTCATAAGTCCTCCACTATCACTTTTTGACAAATATAAATAAAACACTGTCTTTATTTGAGAAAAGGGTCATTCTAGGACATGTTTAATTCCTTGCACTAGCCAGGACAAATTTTATCACAGTTCCCAGCAATTCAATGCCCTGTGCCACTGAAATAGTGAAAAAAGGCCATAAACTGGCCGTGAACATAATAATAGAAATCTTGGAGGAAAAACTTTTGATGGTAAATATATGAAAATGTTTCTTATGGGTATAAGTATTTTTAAGCTTAACCTTTCCTCCATTTTGACAAGATGCAACAGAATTTCATTTTGTAATAAACTGAGTGCATTGCTTAGTTTAAAGATGTTATAAAGCTACTGTTAAGAAAATAAATCTTCTCACTTTCTTCTTTTAGCTGTACCAAGGAAAGAATAAAGAAACTGAATACTCATGACTTAGCATAGATAAAATGTACCCAAGTCAAAATTTGGTATAGCATGCTATCATTCTGATTTAGTAATTTTTGTGCTTTGCATAAATGTCATTGTCTATAGGAGTAAGGCAGTAGGAAATTAAGCCCACTAGAGATCTGTCCCTCTAGATGCACTTTCATCTGATAAAGTCCAACAATGAAACATTGTGAGTTGTGATAATTTTGGATGAGTAGGTTCTGCAGATATCCTCTACTTGTGAGAACTAATGGAGTCAGCATTGAGTGTGAGCTGGTTAATTAATTAATGCTTAATTTACAGGTTTTCAGATGAGTGTGGTATGCACCAGAAAGGCACAGTATGGTAGAGAAAGTAAGATGGGTAGTTTAAACTACAAATGAAGAAACAATAAAAAGACTATATCCAGACCTCTTATGCCATATCTGCAACTACTTATACAAAAAGTCATATGGTGCCTACAATCTGTATCTAAAAGCTGACCCTAGGATCGGTGGGCCTGCTGTGGACAGCAAAAATAGATTCAAAAGTATATGAGTAGACTCTGCCATCCTAATTTCTGATCTGGCTCATTATTATTAAGTAGAATGTACTTTGATCTCAAACATAAAATTAAATGGAAAATCAGCTACAGTGAATAAAATCTCAAATGATTGCGTAAGTTTTTCCCTAGAAGTAATTTTGAAGAGTAGAACAGTTTAAAGGTCAAGTCATCCAATCAAATGAACTTAATAATACTGCTGTAGCAATGTAATCTCAACAGAGATATAATATAATAACTACTGCAACATGCTACAAAGCAAAAAAATTGCTTATGTAGAGATGTGTACTGGACAGTATGGCTAAACGGCATGCCTCAGTAGGTCAGTAGGGGATAGAATCATCATCAGTGCAATTGGCGTTTTAATTTCATGTTTCAAACATGCCAGTTTTGCAAAAAAAATCTAAAAAGAGAATAAAAGAGATTTGCAAAAGGAAGCGTGAGCAGTTGAAAGTGAAAATAGAAACATAATAAAACCTGAAATATGCTAAATCATACTGTAATTCATGCATTACCTTTTCAGCACTACTTCAGATAACAAAATCTGTGATAAAAGTACAGTCCAATAATTAAACTTTCCTTCTTCATGACACAGTGAGTCCTGTAGCCACAACAATATTGCATGATTATTTTATGTAATATATTCAAGGTTGTTGGATTGCATCTTACAATGAAAGTTACTGAATCTATAAAGTAAATTAATCACGATGAAAGACAAGGTCTGTTTGCAATTCTTGCATGATTTCGTTTCTTTTGTGAAAAGGAAGAGACGCTGCAAAGGGAATGAAAACATCCTCTCTCTTCTTGGCTAGGAATTTTCCTTCTTGGTGAGTCTCTGGCTGGTGTATGACTGCTTGACCTAGCCCCTTTGTACTCTTACCTAGCCATTCCTGATGCATTTTTGGGCAAGTAGAACTCGGTTGCCACTGCTTTTCTTTTCATATGTGTGCTAATATTCTATATTATGAGTGTTTGGGGACAAAATTAGCATTTGATATTAGTTCACTACTTCTGGTTTAGTAACGCCCTTTTAGCATGTGTAATCCTGGAAGTCTGATTTTATATTCAGGCCTTTCTACTAAGCATTTCTGAGAGATTCAAAAGCATTATGTTACATAACCGTACAAAATAAGGTAGTCTTATTGCATTTATAAAGGTAGTTGAGGAGATGTATACAGAGATTAAGGCTAGGAATATTAAGCAGATTCACCCACTATGGGTATATAAAGCTTGGAACAAATAAATGTTTGTCTTAAATAGAAACATTGGTAAGCATTTCTGATAAAATTAATGACTTCTTAAAAGCCAGAAAGTGATTTAATGAGAGATCTCAGGATGGATTTAGGAAACCTGAACCCTCAATTCCATGGTCTAACCAATGGAAAATAACTGTATCACATGGAACAAAGTCATACACCAAATCAGTATGACAGATCTGTAGGTGTTCAAAGGAATTTTTATATTTGATCTGGATTTAAGCTTATCTATAAATGGGGAGGCACAAAGGAAAAGAAGACTGACAAACCTTGGAGTTAGAGGTAATAGCTTCTGATGCTCTTGATCACCTTCTGCATCAGAAACTCTTAATAAATGTTTGATTGCACTACTGCACATACTGCCAAGGTGACCATCTGTCAGTTAGCTTCCAGGCAATCTACAGAAATTCTTTTATAAATCAAGATTTTTTTTTTTTATTATTATTTTTATTTTTTAATGGGGGAAGGGTTTTTTTAATAAACATCTTTAATCTACCTGATGACTTTATGGGCTAAATTGTTAATAGGATAAGAATTCTCAGCAATAAGTAAATAACATCAATTCTCATCAGATACAAAGCTCATGCAGAGATTGAATGATGAGGGTAAAAGCTATCATGGAAACTTGAATCAAATTTATTAGCAGATGTTCAGTGGTGCAGAAGAATTATGCATGAATAATAAAGTGCAGTGCTAGCTGAGAGCTCTCAATTTCCCACTTTTCCCAGGAAATACCTTTAAATGGAGGTCTTTTCCCAGAAGCTTAACATTATGTTGAAGTATAATTAAGTCATATTGAGAAAACATTCAAGTGACAATGATTTACAAATGATCAAATTATTTTGGGCTTAGCTCAGGGCTTTACTGACTAGAATGATTTCTCTGTTATGGCCATATGTCTGCTAAGAAATGATTCAAATGTAAAAACTATTACAGGGGATTTTGAGACAATTAAAGAAAAAAAAAAAATAAGGTGTTTCCTGCAGTTTTCTTTTGTTTAATTAGTTAAACTTCAGTGTAATCATCAAAGATCAAGAAACAAAACTTCATAAGCAATCTAACCTGTTAGACTTCTACCTTGTCTGCCTGTCACAGAGAAGGACACTTTGTTTTATGGCCTGTTTAACCCAACCAGCAGTAATAACTAGTGGCATGGATTCAAAGAGCCAAAAGCCACAGAGTTTCACCTACCATAAAGATATTCCCATTGTCATGGTCGCCTTCTCTGAAATTGAACTGTGGTTTCATTCTGTCTCTGAGACAGACTATACCTCATCAAAACAATCTTTATTTTAAGCAGCAATGTGAAACTATATTGCTCTGGTCAGGGAGCTTAATTCATCATCCAAAACCAGGCCCTAAGAAATGTAGAGATGGATAGTGGTATCCTCAAGGCTGACTGAGGATGACAGATGTGAATGAAGAATAATGTGTGGAAATGTAAAGGTGTTGTTTCTTTCTGTGTGAAATTTTACGGTTGTTATCATAAGTATCTACACGACAGATATAAGGTGATTCAAATATCTGAAATATAGGGAAAGATTTGAAGCTATGGGCAACTAATTCAGTCACCTAACATAGGCACAATAAGCTTAAAAGGTGAGGATTTGCTCACTAAAATGTTGCCCCCCGACCTCCCCATGCAAGGTGTTGAACGTAATACTTAGGCAAAGGGAGCATTTTGGTAAATCAGAACATTTGTTTCTATTCATGGCTCTGCTACTTTGTTAAATCTAATGTTGAGAACAAGCACAGGCCCTACAACTTGACTTATTTGGTTGTAAATTCACTAGTATGCTGAATATGTTAACAATGTGTTTACAAATGTGTTGATCCTGATACATTTGGAGGCTTGCATTACCTGAGGCCTGGTGCTTGTCAGATGTCACATTTCCAAAGCACCTCAATTGGATTCTAAAACAGACTTATTTCTCTTAAATTTGCTTTATTGCAGGAGCATCTCATGACAAAATACTCCACATAATAATTTTTAATATCTCATTGGTGTTCTCTACCATTAAAAGTGAATACTGGAATACCAGATAAATTATTCAGGCAAACTTATTACCAGAAGATTCATGTTCTTTAAAATTGTCATCACAAGTCAGTTTGGGGTATATAATTCCACATTTTGTTAACTTGCTTCTTAAAGATACACTCAAATTCCACTAACTGTAAGAGGCAACTTAAACTGACAAAGCTTCAAATTAAAAAACCAAAACCCAAAAAAACCAAACCAAAAAACACAACAAAACCCCTTGCTATTTAGTACCTTATTTCTAGATCATATAAATGTGATGAGAATGCTTAAAATGCATACATGACAAAAGACAGTTGCAGTTTCTAATTTTATATAAGACTGAAGATATCTTTATGTTGCCACAGTTCATCATATCTCTTGTGCAAACCCACTATCTATTGGAAAATTAATGTTTACAGACTCTTGACTCTCTCTTAGAAAAAGTCCTGCCTAACAGGAGATTTGTATCAGAATATTGGAAATCACTGTATTTCCAGTTAATTGGCAAAACCTAGCCTTTAATATCTGAATTTGGAGAACTGTAGAAAAATAGTTCTGATAAGGACTTCGAATGCCCATCCTCTTACATTATGAAGACCAGTTATGTCTATGGGATTTGTCAGTGATAATTCTCAAATATTAAGGCAGTATTCTTTAGTCTTGATTAAAGTATAGTCCCAACTGAAGTTTATGAGTCCTTGGATGAGGAAAGACTGAAAGATCTGACTCTGCATTAATCTTGCACAAAGCTCTGATTTTTAAAAATGTGATTTTTATTATTGAAGCCATTTTTAGATTTACTTACTATTAGCTGTTGGTTAATATCACATTAATATTTCACTCTTTTTTAAAATAGTTTTTATATGTTTATTACTTTGTATTTTTTATTAAGTTACATATCTTTGGAAGGCTATTTTCCTTCTACATTGCAAAGTATAGATATGCTATGTATTGTCATTTTATCTACTGAGCTTTTAAAGGATACCTGCAATAAATATAGCTTAGTCTTAAAAAAATACATGACACAGCTTATTATTTGAATTTTTAGTGTGTATGCAATGAAATTTACTGCTCAGAATTGATAGGCAACAAATCCAACAACAAGTAGATGGATTCATCAATTCTCTATTAAAAGGAAAAGAAAAGCACATGGCTAAAGGTCAGAGTATGAATAGTAGCACATTCAAGAGGCTGAAGTGATCACATTGAAGGAAAGCAGTTCCATATTCAGTATCACATTTGAGACTCCTAGATTTATTTCTGTCTGGTTTTAGTTATCTCTAAATTGTCAGCTGAGGTTCAGTAGCAGATCTCATGTAGCAGAAGCTCCTCTAATGCAACAGTCATTGTTAGAAAATAAAATAAATTGATTTTTACTTTAGATAACTAAATAATGTCACCACAGAAGGAACGCTACTCCTCCTAGGAAGCATACATCTGGAAATGTTAGAAACACCATTATGTAAGCCAAAACCAGAAAGTCAGTGGGTCTAACTAACCTGAATTTCTGCACAGATGTTTGTGGTGCTTGTGCTATTAGGTTTGAACAGCACATACCACATGGTAAGTTAAGAGAACAGTCCTGTGTGCTTCCTCCATGAATGGAAGGCATTGAAGGGCAAGTCAGCCCACAAAACCAATGTGGGAAGCTGAAATGGCAAGACATCTTTGAACTTAGGTCTTTGAAGTAAATCTTCTTCAAAAGATAACACAGTTTTTCTTTAGGCCTGTTGCCTTGTTCATTCTGCTGTACCTGGGTAAAGCTAGCTTACTGTTGGTATAGTGTTGGGAAGCTGATTTAGATCTTTAGAGTGGGTTCTGACTCACCTGTCTTTAGCGGTCTAGAAATTCAAAAGTCATCCAGCTGGGCATCTAATTTCAGGTGGAGTATCCCAGCTGACCTCCTCCTCTCTGCAATCTCTCTTACATTTTGTGTAATACCTTTCAACTGTGTGCAAAATTCTGCAATACTTTAGGAGCCATAAGTGGCACTACACACTTCTGTTTAAGCCACTGAATCCCATCCCTATATGGCCAGCCGGAGCAAGGTGTTGAACTATGGAGTCAAGAGGAAGAAATAGGCACCTACAGAATCATTAAGCAGATTAATCATCCTTTGGAAATGCCAGCCCTTATGATTGACTACATAGAGTAGACATTTTTTAGAAGGCTAAAGTTAAACAAGATGAATGTCTGTCTCAGAGACAAAGGCATTCAACAGAGTAACATTTACAAATGTATGTGCATAAGAAAGTCTTTGTTGCTCACAGAACATTCAGGTTTCTGCATTATCCTATATATGGAGAGCCACTTTATTCCTTTTCTAATATAAGAATCTGTGTGATGAACCTAGAGTATTTCACACTAAACTAAACCAGAAATTTCCAGGTCATTCTCTGTGAAGTACGTTGCAGTTTTCCATGACACAGCTGTGCATCTGAACTGAAGATGTAGAGGGAATGCAATCCATATCTTCAGCTCCCTGGACAAACGTTTTAAATACTAAATATTATATAATTCTCAATATTGCTTTAAATGTAGTTAACTGGCAGCTCAGCTTCTGATGTTTTTTATTAAAAAAGTTACTCCTGTGTTTGTCGGAGGCCCAATCAGATAATGTGTAACTAAGACCTATCGAATATGAGTTTCAAGGTGGAACTAAGCTTGACCTTTGTACCTGGCCTCATCACTCCACTAGCAAACTGGGGACTTCTCTGTGAATTGTTTGGAAGTTGGATGACAGTGTCTTTATTTTCTAGGATTACTTGTTCTCAGACTGTTTTCTTGAGAGAGCATCAGGGTACAACCCCCTTCTCTAGACTGAGAACAGTAGGTGTAACTCTCCTTTTCCTCCTTCCCTGTATGTAAAAAAGTGCAGCAGAAGAGAGAGAAGATCGACCAATCTTGAGAAAATTAAATCAGTAGTAAGCTAACACCTACCTCCAGTGAGAGTATCTGATTATTTCTTTGAGTGAATCAGGGCAACACAACAAATTATTACCTAGCAAGAACAAGGAGAACCTGGGAGCCTGTCTGATCCTTGGGAGGATCTTTAATTTAAGTTTGAGCAGACTGACTGAGGTGTTTTCTCCTCCATCTTAACTCTGAAGAAAGCATCAAAGGAAAGGTGTTGTGGATAGCATTGTCACAGAGCAGCTCCTGGGGACCCAGAGTACATGTCTGGCCTTGCCAGTGTCAAGACACAGCATTATGAACCCTGTCTGACCCTCAGCTGTGGCAGCACATCTCCCAGGGAGACAGGAATCTCCACACGCATTTGCATGAGACCTTCTTATCCTGTATTGGTTAGAGACAAACACAGATATCCCAAAACACCACTCCTCATCACAGACTCCCCTCCCCAACAGATGTTGCTTTGTTGTTTGTGTTTTGGGTTTTTTTTTTAATTAGTGTATAAGTAGGTTCTTTGGACATATTTCCCAAGAGCTGCCTATGATGTCTGTCCCTTAGATGCATTTCATAAACTTCCTTTGCTGTTTGTCAGAGAAGTAGCCTTTCTGAGAGACTCATAGATTACTTTACTCTCTGTAATTTGACTAGTTTTAGGAAATAATCCTTCAAATCACCTGCTAATGAAATTATAAACTTCACGCAGGTTGCAAATATATGCACTATATGTCATAATGTAATTTTTTTTTCCCACACATGTCAAAAAAGTTCAGTGAAGCCAAATCTGCTGATGGTGCCTCTGTGGGTCACAGGCATGATACCCCAGTTTGTGAGCTTTTAGTGTTGCAAAGATTTCTCTCACTTGCTTGGAAGATCAAATTTAAATTGTCAACTCAAGAATTGTAGGTTTTAAACTTTTGAAACTATAAGAATGATAAGCATTCCCTCTCTGGGTATGTAGCAACATAAAAATAATTTGCAGTCTGAACTCTGAAAGATTCATTTCCTCCTTCCTATCATAAGCTCAGAAAAAAAAAAGGAAGGTAATTACAGGAAAAGTATAACTTAATAGGTTTCAATTTCTTAAGTAAATCTTAAAATGTTATTTAGGGAAGACTTGTCTATTAAGCCTGTGAAGGAGGTAACATTTTCAGGAAGATGAACAATCAGTAGCTGTTTATGAGGACAGTGATGGTTTCTCAAAACCACTTCCTTCATTTGACTGAAGATCACATTGTTATCTTACAGGAGGACAGCAGAGGAAACCAGTAAACTACTCTTTAGCTGAGGCAGGAAGTACACAGTCAGAAGTGCCTCCTCTCCAGGACCATTGTTTTTATCTAATAAGAATAAAAGGTAAAGAAGTCAGATCAGCAGAATTTCTTTGTAATGGAGAGGCATATGGATGTTATAAATGGCAAAATGCTACTTAAACTCATGCAGATTTTAGGACATAGGATGTGACAGGGCATGGACTAAACTACAGTTAGTAGTTGTCTTAATCTATAGGTATGTGCCTAATATCAGGCCATAAATTGACTTCTAGGCTTGACTTAAACCTGGACAAGTGGATGAATGAATCAATATCAGCCTAAGTAAAGTTCACAAGTATCTGATTGCTTGCCTGCATTAAAATAGTCAAATGTAAGTCATGTACTCATATCCATCCAAAAGATAAAAGGAATATATTGGTAGATTAGCTCATCTCTCTTCAACTAAGTGGAGTATACTTCTCTCCTCAACAATGTAGCAGATGCAACGATAAAAATGGAGCCATTCTTGTTACCTTTCTTCAAGCCAGCCCCTTCTTAGGCGTCTCACACACTCAAGAAGTCTCACAGACAGAAGAAATTGGTGACGGCTCAGAAGAGCGCTGAGGTCTGCATGAGGAAGCTATTCACATCCCTGTGCACCTGCAAGCAAACCTAGGAGTTGGCAGAAATCTATTGCATAATGTTTCCTTTCCCAGATAACCTTTGATAATCATCCTCCAAATTGCTTTTTGAAAATTAAATGCTGTAATTCCCTACTTGGCTTGAACACCCAAGCTGTACAGTCATCTAGACAAGGGAACTGAGAAAGTGCTGGCTTTAGTGGAAAGAGGAGAGAATGTCACAGAAGAAATAAAAAGGACTTGTTCTAATGAAGCTTAGCACCTGCACTCACAATGATGTAGTACTGTGAGTTCAGCATCTAGCACATGCCTGAAGGATCCGACTAACACATATTTTTACACTCCAGCTTCTTTCTGGACTAGATAATTCTCCTAAAGTTAGGAAATACTGAGAAATTCAGGGTTTTGGAAGGGGAGCTGGTTTTTGTTTCATATTTTCACATTTTTATGTTCCCATTACTGTGACAACAAAATGCATTGAAACACAATTTCATATTACAGTATTTTCATCTCCCACTCTCTCCTTTATTCCACTAAAAGACTCTACACATATTTATCCACATTCACTCAGTTTAAAACAATATACACATAAAATATAGATATGCCCTTCAGTGTTCTGATGCTAACATGTTACACATTTTACTTCATCTGATTTAAGCGGCACATTCTGTTCTTTCAGTTCTACAGAGACTCAGTTGTAATACACACTATACGACCTCAGAGGGGGGAAGAAAAAGGTGTCTGAATCTACTTACATTTACTGAGATCAAGCTACAAAAGATGAGATGCCTGAATCCTTCTATAACATTTTTTCTATGCCATAGTAGACTCTGGAGCAGAAGAAGAGGTTCACAAGGCAGGGAAGGCATTGAAAAGAGTCGGAATCCTACTGTCATCTTACCTATGAGCAAAACAGACATAATGTAATAGCACATAAAATTTTGTAGTGTCTGAAGGCAAAGTGTTGCTGTGACAGAACAGAAAGAGAAAGGATGTAACGAACTGGCATTCTAAGGACTGTTGCTGTACCTTATGGCTTTTTCTAGCATTTGGACTTATTCTAGTTTTCAAATCTGAAGAATCTGTCAAAATAATCCTGCTTCTACACAGTATTTAATTTTTAGACTTATTTAAAAAAATAAATGCAAGGCTCCTTGAATACCTTCAAGTTATATGCTGAAGAGGAAATCCTGCCCTTTATCAGTTTGTACTCTTCAAGAGCTCAGCTATGTGAGATGGAGGCACAGCATACAAAAACTGTTCTAAATATCACTAGACTGTGACTTAGGTGAACAAGTCACTTACTTATATTGTCAGTGTGTGAAGGTGTGAAAAAAGCAGTATAATAGACCAAAAAATGGTGGAATTTATTGTCCTTTTGCATCACTAATAAAATAGTGTTGAGAAAGTTTGTTTTCAAAATCAAAAGTGAGAACTATCAGTAAGGGCATAACTGTACAGTATATTTATTTAAAAAAAAAATTTATGATGGTTTTGTCTTCCTCCTGGTTTGTGCATCTTAAAGGTGAAAGAGATGAAGATGCACTGAGGGTAGAACACCACTGAATTCTGCTGATTTCATTTCATTTATGGACTTCAGATATTAAATACAAATATTTGCTGAAGCCTGCAGATGCGCTTCTGATACATTACGTTCAGAAAATAAAGAAGTTGAAAGAAGTATTACATACTTTTAAAAAGTTGCTGTGCACAGTTACTTTTCCTCTTCCCAGAGTATGCTGTTTTATCCCCTGGCCCCTCTTCCACCAACTAAATGTCCCTCAGAAGGAGTCACTAGTGAGGTGCTCACTCCATTTTTCTTCTAATGGCCTCCTGTGTTGGCAGGTCCCATATCACCACAGTGTGCAGCTGAGATGCAGATAGGGCATGCACTGAGACTAAAGAAACATTTGCTCATTTCTTAATTTAAGTTAAATTTCTTAAATTAATTTATAATCTGTCTAACGAAACAAATATGATTAGTCAGTACAAGACGGACTAGTAAGAAAACCCTTAAATTATTATAAACAATAATTAATAATTGAAACAATCTTTTTCAGAATATACACTTCCAATTAGTAAAATAGTCTTGTCATTCCAAAAATGTAACTAGACTGAAAGTATCAGAGTATGTCACAGTTGCCAAATAGCTGATTGTCTTCTTTCTTTTCTTGTTATGAAGCTATTCCAAACAGCTTTAGGTGGCATTACTACACATTTTAAAGATATATGGTCAATTGTTAGGCTACAGCTCTTCTTTAAAAACACTTTCTTCTTTGATTTCCTTGCTGCAGAAAAGCTGCAAAATGTCAGCTTCAGGAAATACAGTACACATAGAACTTTCTTGTACATAGATCTCAGAAGAAGTTGGATCATGAAGCTATTTGTAAGAACTTCCTACCTTTGGAGAATTTTATTCTGTTTGGTCATTAAACTTAGTGATGCCAAAAACCAATCTTTTCTGTCTGCATTGATTTCCATGTATTACTTTGTTTTAGCAGTTGTTGATTGAACAAAGTTCCATTCCCTGCTCCAGAGGTATGATACCAATGTCAATTTTTTTTTTTTTTTGATGCCTCTGTTGCTCAGATAGTTCAATTTTAGATCAGTTTTATCCATCTTTCTTCTCTGACATGCTGTTTATTCATTGTCATTTTTATGTAGAGTAAGGTATTTTACAAGGTTGGCTAAATGATGACTTATAACAAGACCATTTGTCTTTACCTATTGAAGTTCAAGTACTGATGATCTAGATCAATCCTGTGTGACTGTCCACCTCTGTTTTTAACTGACCCAATATATCTGTGAAGTGAGTGAGACTACTAGATTCCTATACTTGTCATACATACATAATTGTCACTGCAGGTAAATAATAAAAATTCATTTCCTTGATGAACTATAATTTGAAATGGACTAGAAAGAGGTATTTCATAGAGAAGATGGAGACCATGTTTTATATGAAAGTAGTGTCATACACTCAACTACTAGGCTCAATTCAAAAGAATACTTTTTCTGGGTCTAGCTGATATAGCCTACAATAGCTTATAAGACCATTTCTGCTAAAGGATGTCCATGTAAACATGGATTCCTAACACCTGTGATAGTAAATACGTTAAGATTTTCTCTGATGCTTTTAACTAAATCCAAATAAATAATAGATAAATATAATCAATAACATTTAGACTTACGTAAAGTGCTGTATAGTTCAGGCTAGAAATAAGAAAGGGAAGTGGGTCTTGAAAAAGGACAACCATATCAAGTCCTTTGTTATTAAATTAAGCTTAGATAATTCATGAGTAGGTTTCTAAAACCCAAGTGTACAAACACTACATTTTCTTTTTACTGTCTTTTCTGCCTGTGGTGGCGTATATAGTGGCAGACATTTTCTCTTTTCTAGTTTAAGAAGATCAAAAAAAGAAAGAAGTATATTCACATGCACACACTTCTTAATTCTTGACTTTAGAAGAAGTGTTTCAAGAAGCAGATAAGTATCGTTATTTTTAACCCATTCAATATTTATTCATCTGTTATTCAAGTATTGTAGCATAAAGTGAAGTTCTGTGTTAAATCGATCCACTAAGTAATTTAGTTTAATTATTAAATTTCATTCAATATTTAATTTGGTTTAATAAAAGTGGGCTTACATAAATGTATGCATTTAACTGATATATATTGGGACTGTATAATTTTGAATAGATTAAATATTTAATAGAGAACACTTCTTTGAATTATTCAGTATGCAGACTAGATAACTGATCTACTCTTTCAAAATAGTGGAAGTACAAATGACAAATTATAATAAAAACATATTTCCAACCAAGAATATGTATAAACCACATTGAACCTATTGTTGGTTCATTTCTAGTCAAGAAAACCAATCTTTACTTAATGCAACCGACCACTGATAATTCATCAGGAAAACTCCCAGAGCTGTTTTAAGTCTAATATAGCTCACAGAAAGTGGACTATTAGAATATGTATAATACTGTGGTGACAAAAGTTATTTTAGAAATGACTATAACAATATAACTTTCCTCTTTCTTTTGTGAAAAGATAAATGTTCAAAAGATTTGTAGCTAATGGTGTTTTAGCATTCTGGATCAGATTCAGAGTGGAATACTCACAGTCACAGTTAAATTCTCTAATCAAAATACATATTTCATGTTGATGTTGTATCATAAAGAAACTTCAGAAAATGAGACATAATTTAAGTGAACTTCAACACTCATCTAATTTCAGTGTATCTGTCATGTCAGATGAAATAAATGGGACAATACTTAGCTGATCCTTTTTTTCTTTTATTAAGAATGGGAACACTTGTAAGCTTATGACTGTGGTGAGGGATTTTATTGAATCAATGAATATGCTTCAATGATCCTATAAGGATCTCTCTCCTTCCTTGTCAGCTATCAAGATCTGCATTTCTGTCAGAAAGTATCTTATGTGACTGCCAATGAAGACTGTTAGGCAGCACTCGTGATCTTGTTTACAATATGGCTCTACAAATGCTTGTTCCAGCAAAACTGATGGAGCAGCAGAGTGATGCCTGGAGACAAGAGCTGGTAGCTTTTTCAAATGCGGACCCAGTCTCTTCAACAATAAAACTACAGCTTTAAGACTCTCTCCTTAATAAGGCAGGGTCAAGCTTTAATCTGAAAGAAAGAGAAATAGAAACTAACCATGACACTAAAGCTGGTACAGAATATTCTTATTGCTAAATACAAGTTTAGGAATGCATTTGTTTACCTTATCTACTGTAAATTTGCTTCCTCTTTGAAATTTGTGCTTTCAGGTAAACACTTTTATTCATGTCCAGTAGTGAAACAACGTGTTTCATAGCTGCAGTGAATGAAGATTTTGAGGGAGTCAGATGAGGTACTGGATCTCAGCACTCTGCTGTGCAAAGCCCTGGGGTGAAGACAGCTGCCTCCCTACAAGCCGTGTGCTCTCCGTTGTAATGGCATCATGGGCCTCACAAAGGGAAGATGTGACCAGTGAGCGCTGGGAAAAATCTGGTATTTAGTCAGCTAATGGAGAACAACTCTGAAAACCTTTGATCCTCAGGGAGATTTTTAAGCCATGAAAAGAAAAAAGTATGAATATGACCAGATTGATTCCTCTTTTGGTTAAAACTCATGGAAATTAAATATCTGTGTTTTGTCTATAAAAAGGTACTTTCTAAAGCACAGTCAGACTATTTCTACTATTGATAAAAATAACAGTTCTTAAGCAAACACAAAACCAATTAAATCTGTAGAATTTCAAATGACATAGAGGTAGCCACTGTGAATATCTTTGTAGGAATGTAACCTTAGTAACCAAATCAAAATAATAACTATTACATGTATAAATAAGAAACATCTATTGATAAATCAATGTTCACTTTGTTGTGATTGGAACACATTTCTCCATACATTTTTGTAATACCAAAATGAGATTAGGTAAGATTTTTGATGCCCTTAAGAGATTATTCTTGGCTTTAAGTTATTTGAGTTTGTAAATAATCTGATAGAAAGTTATAAATGGAATAGTGGAAAAAGCAGATATTTTACTGCTACTATTAGATAGTAGCAACTTTTGCTACATGAAAATAGCTAGGGAACATATTCAGGTTTAAAAAAATATTTTAAAAATGGGTTGCTAAAGGATGTGAAAAATTTGTTCTTGGTATTTACTTGTTATGCAAAGGGAAATGTTACTACTGTCAGATCAAACAGTCTTAGAGAAATGACTTAATGACAGATTCATTTTTTGAATCAGGATTCAACCAAACCCTGAAAATAAAATACTTTCTTCATCTAAGACTTCAGACTACTGTTGCCAATAATATACTATTTTTAATAATAATGACCAAAATCTTTCAATTATAGAAAAAGCCCACCTTTCTGTTACAGAAATGTAATCATTTTGTAAATGCTTCATAACTGACAAAGAAGGTTTTCAAAAGTCTAGTCATTAATATTTCAATTCCTGAGAAGAAACCCTTAAAACCAGTGGAGACAAGTGAAAATTGGTGAACCTCAGGCATCAGTATTGGGACCAGTGCTGTTTAACGTCTTTGTCAGATGCATAGACAGAGGGATTGAGTGCACCCTCCGCATGTTTGTTGATGACACCAAACTGTGTGGTGAAGTTGACAGGTTGGAGGGAAGGGATGCTATCCAGAGGGGCCTTGACAGGCTTGAGAGGTGGGCCCATGTAAATCTCACGAAGTTCAGCAAGGCCAAGTGCAAGGTCCCGCACATGGGTCAGAGAAATGCCAAGCAAAAATACAGCCTGAGCAATGACTAAATTGAGAACATCCCTGAGAAAAGGACTTAGGGGTGTTGGTGGGTGAAAAACAGAATATGACCTGGCAATACCCACTTGAAGCTCAGAAAGCCAATCACATCCTGATCTGCATCAAGAGAAGTATAGTAAGCAGGTCAATGGAGATGATTCTCCCCCCTCTATTCTGCTCTTGTAAGACTCCATCTGAAGTACTGTGTTCAGCTCTGGGTCCACGATGATGATCAGGTAGCTGGAGCACCTCCCCTATGAGGACAGACTGAGAGAGAGTTGTTCATCCTGGAGAAAAGTCTCTAGGGAGATCTTATATCAGCTTTTCAGTACTTAAAAGGAGGCCTACAGTAAAGATGAGAAGGAACCATTTATCACAGACTGTAGTGATAGGATGAGCGGTAAAGGTTTCAAACTGAAGGCAGGTAGATTTACATTAGATATTATGAAGAAATCATTTACTGTGAGTGTGGTGAGGCACCAAAACAGGTTGCCCAGAGAAATTGTGGTGCCCCTTCCATGGAAATGTTCAAGGCCAGGTTGGATGGGGGCTTTGAGCAACCTGATCTAGTGGAATGTGTCCCTGTCCATGGCAGGGAGGTTGGAACTAGATGATCTTTAAGGTCACCTCCTACCCAAACCATTCTATGATTCATTTTTTTCTGAATTTGAATCAATGAGCATACTGAACTATCAAAAGTAATTTGATCAAGAAAAGAAAATAAATTTGAAGTTGCTGAAACCTTGTCTACAAAGCACAATGAGAATGTTCAAAAGAACATCAAAGGTCATGGACTTCCCCACTCTGATATGACATAAGAAATGATTTTTATTTTAACCTTTTCCATGATGGATCATGACTTAATTTTATTCAGAACCATAAACTCCACTATAAAAATCTGGAGCTTTTTCCACTATTTGCACTCAACAGAAACATAGTAAAATAAAGATATTTGTGAAATGTCACATCTTTTTCTAGAATGCCTTATCAAAGTTTTGGGTGTTCAGAAATCCTAATCCCCACAGTAGTTTCTGGAAATCCCGAAGTTTTTGCATCATGATGTGAAAAGTACTGTCCTGGCCCAAATTTTCAAATGGTTCTCAAGAACCCTAAAGGAATAGAAATGGAAGTGAGAGATGGGGGAAGAAAGCTCAGTACACTGGACAATACGCAGGCTATGTTAATTTCATTTTGTGAGTCATTTGCAATTTCATGCTTTCACGGAATTTCAAATCACATCAAATCACAAACCTGCAGCTAAGACCAGCAGATCTGGGTTTCAGTTGGGATAATCTAAAACAGCTGAAAAATGTTATTGGCTAAGATAGTGTGTATAAAAGTGCCTTGATCAGATTTCTACACTTGCATTGATTAGAAGCTTCAACCACAGCTCCTTAGCGCACACTATACATTGAAGTTTAGTCACTGACCACAGAAGGCATGTCATATGAAGACTGAGAAAGAGTTAGCATTTCTTATCTACTAACATGACCTTTTCTATTTCAACCACAACTGGGGAAAAAAACCCAACAATGAAAATGAAGAGGAAAAAAACCCCAAAACACAGGAAAACCTTGAGAATAGACCTCTCTTTTCAACAGGACTCTTTTGTTAAAGCTTTTTAAGAATCTGTGCCAGATTTCATATGATCCACACTCCTGATAATTGCATGCAGGCACACACGTATATGCACACACACACACAAACATAAAGTGAAATGAAAGGGGACAAGTTCCATGGAGAAAAATACATTCATAATTTTGGATGAAACTCATGTCAGTGTATGAGAGTGTGCTGGCAGCATGCTGAAACTGTTATTAATGAAAAGATGATTTAGCTTTTATATTAACTTCACAAACCTTCTTTACACAAAGTCTGAAATAGGCCAGCATATCGCCAATGTTAATGTTCCATTAGTTTAATTCTCTGCTAATGGATTAATTCAATTTATGACAAAAGAAGCATTTAACTGTCCAGTTTTGTTTGCCTTAAATCTATATAAACTTGAAATACAGTCTCCTTGACAAATGAGGTTACTAGAAACTAAATAGAAAATCTTATTTGCCACCACAGTGGTGACATGAAGAATTGCAGCCTTTAGCTCAGGGCTACTAAGCTCTTAATAATGAGAGAAAGGTACTCCATCTTCACCTGTAGCCACAATTACAATGAACAAAAATAGCTGCCGAGGCTTCTAAAAAAAATATTCATGACAGTGTGAAAAATATTGATTTTAAAAGCCAAGAAATGAAATATCTTTTAAAGTGCTCTGTTCAATCTAGTTATTATTTTCCAAAAGAAACCGAGGAGACCACAAAGCATTTTATAGAAGTCCTATATTAAAAATAAATCCTTCCAGAATCAGCATAAACAAGTGATCCCAAACTTTCCATAAATTAATGCTGCTCTTGAATGTTCAGATCACATGCAAAATGTGCACTGTGGCCAGGAATTAAGTTTGAGCATTGAACTCTGATCCATTCTTCTTTCCTCCTCCTCTCTCTTTTTTTCTTTTTTTAATTCTACCCTGAATAAAAATCAAAAGAAATATCTAGATATGTGTGAACCCCTGGAATGCAATGGCAGAGCCTATTGCTCTGAGCTGCTCAGTGTGTCATGCAGTGGCATGCATGCTGATTCTGAGCTGTTATAGTCATTGCATGTTGGATTTGCAATGTGCTTCCAAGCCATTATACATGTCAGATGAGATGGCAAAGCCCACTACTCTGAGTCTTTATGTGTTTCTCCTGATAAAAGCATTTATTTCTGTCTTTTCTGCACTAGCACAGTATGTCTGTCTGGTACAAGAATACAGTAAAGAATGTCTTAATTTTGTACAGAATACTGCTTTTATTGCAAAGTGGGGAAAAATAATGGCCAGGGAAACATGGTATATAATCTCAGATGTTACAAACCCCTTTTTTTACCTAACCTCACTTTTCCAGTTTAACTTTGATAGTAGCTGGAACTTTAAAAGTCATCTAGGTATCTCATTTCCATTGAAATCACAGGAAGATAATAAATATCTTTAACAATCTAAGTCTATGTAGTTTCAGACCCTAAACCTTCATTTTGAAAAGGGACTTAGCAGCCAAATGTTAAAAGCATTTAAGTTGGGAGTGTAAAGATGTAGACAGGTACCCTAATGAGATTTTCGAAGTGACTAACTCCCACTGAAATAAATCTAACCTAAGTCCCTTTGGCTTTCAGTAGGATTAATGATCCTCTGTAAGTAAAATTCTTTGGAAATGGGGCTTCTATAGTTTCAAAAATCTTGCTGGTGCTCCCTAAACTACAGTGCTATTATTATAGTGTACATTTTTTAGACTGTTTGATACATACTGTAATTTGATATCCTCTTACCCACATTAGCCAGATACAGTTTTATTCATGTCCAAACTGTTCATTTGTTTATGCCAAATTAAGTCAAGGCTCAGTTCTCAGGAGACCAATATTACTGCATGTAGCTTAGCCCATAACTCACAGGTTGGAAAAATGATGAGTCAGATTCATGTGCTTCCTCTACTGCGATCATCTGACTACGTGGCTCCTAATTTCATAACATGTCCTAGCTAGCAAACGAGAGGATCACTAGCATCTGTTTTATTACCAGGGACTTGGTACATAGCAGAAGAAGAGGAACTGACAAAAGAAAAATGCTTTGGAACTTGCTATACTCTGGCAATTAAAATTATATGTTATGATGTGAAAGATTCAGGTTGCAGTCTGCATCAGTTGTTTTTTATTCTTCCAGATTGGAGTAGATTTACTGAGAGAAATATAAAATAGGGCTGTCTAAGTTATATCTCTTAAATATACTGATGAGAATCCTCTCATCCTTCTTGAATGGCACCTTCATTTCACACATTCCAAGTCTCATGGGTGGGATTCATCCCATATTACCTGAAATTCATCCCACTTGACTTATGTGTGTTTATATTTACATACATACACATATGCCTACATACATATGCATACATACACATCTTCAAAAGAGCTGAGGAAAATCACGGTTTAATTACTTCTTTGTTGTGCACTAACTAGGTGATGGAAGCTCAAGCTAAAAGCTAGTGTTCCCTGTGTCTCTTCATCTTGTAGCTTCATGGCATCTGAAACATGTCATTCCCATGAAAAGAAAGGAAGGTCCATGCCAAGTGTGCCTCTTTGGATATTCTGAAACAGGGTCCTTCCCAAATCATTCCTCCAATATCAGATTCGTGTATTAAAAACTTAAGTGATGAAGAGCTACATTAAGTACATTGCTGTTTAAGCAGTACTTCTTCTTGTATTCATTCCAGTTAACACTAGGAAAATGTTTTAGGCCTGGTTTGTTTGTTTTCCTACTTGTTTGTTTTTCTCCTCAGACAAATATTCCATAGGTGTTTAATTCTGTCCTAAGGAAAAGTCTAATGCAAAGCTTGTGTAGAAGAAATACCTAGTAGACAAATGGCATATAGGCTGTGCACAGTACTTCTGTCACACAGGGGATATTAATTCTGTTGAATATTGCCATACAACCCTTGAAATATTTCTATTGTAGTCTAATGATTTTTGTATTAAATCCATTACCACATAAATATGTATCAGGACAAAGCTATGGGCAGATGCTCTAGAGACAATAGAAAGTTAATGGACCTTATCTTTAGTTGATGTCAAATACTGTAGTGCCACCAAAATCAATACAATTTTACTGGCTTATGCCAGCTGTGGGTCTGGTGCCAGGACTCAGCCTTGATGAACGTCATAAATGATGCAGTGTCAGGAACTGCACTGTTGGAAGCAGTAAGCCTCACCCTGCATTTTTTTATTCAGGATGCAAGATACACAGTTTTCATTCTATGTTTTCTTTTTAACTCAACAGGATATGTGGCATGAATTTAGTAAGGGTTACAGAATTATTTTTTGAGATAATATGTGTTTCTTTGTGGTTGGACCCAAATTCCATTCCTGCTGAAGCCAATGAACATTTATAGCAAAGCCGTTTCACCATTTTAGCTTCAGTTTTATGAGTCTTTGTATTTTATTAGCTTTTTTTGAGGCTCCAGATCCTCTGATTAATCAGTCTCAATCTCTACTTAAAACCAGCATGTTTTAATTTGTCATTTAGTCCCTGAAGACTTGAGTCTATAAAAGTAAGTATAAATAATTCCTTCAAAAAACCCTTCATGATTATAAACTATGTTTAGGAGTTGGGAAACTTGAATTGTGATTTTGTAATTATTTGGGATTGCCATTTTCTTTCAGACTGATTCAGTAATATGACAAATAGCGCATTGAATACAGCTGCCTTAGGAGGATCCAGAAGGTATTGCCTTTCAACTGCACAGGAATAATTCACTGGGCTTCCTGATGTCCCTGAATGTGTGTGTGTAGGATTTTGGTTTTAAGAGAGTTGGAGGGTTTATTCACACCTCTTACCTAGCAGTTGTGTCTGACATCCTAGTGATGCGTAGGAAAAGAAGAATATCACTCTGATGAATATTCATGTCTGATGAATAGTTTTAACATTTCCACAGCTGGACTCTGACTGAGCAATCACAGCAGCAGTCAGAAAGTAATATATGTGAAATGAAGCTATTTTCAGGCTGTATTTTCTAAATCAAATTGCCAACTGAATGCTGATAGCTATGGATCAAATACTGTAGACTGCAGTAAATAGGCTCATACTGCATGAGCAAGCACAAGTAGATATGAGACTATTTTGCACACAATGATTCTGTTTATATAAATAGTACTATTTTTGTCAAAACCATTATGCAACACCTGTAAACAATGTCATCAGACTGTTGTGAACAAGAGTTTCTACGTCAATGAAACATCAATGTCTACAGTCAGAAAAATGGATATCTTTTATCTGAGTACATTTGTTTTTTTAATAGATTGGTTATATTAAATGAAATAATTGTTCTCCCTTGGTATGTTGAATTAGGCAGAAAAGCTGCCTCTTTTTTGTTAGAAAGGAACAGCTACTGTTAGATCTACAATCATGTTAGAAATAAGTATAGTAATCAGTCAACAGAAAAGGGCTTATCTGAAATTACTCATACTGATAGTGAAGTTTCCACACAATAGTAATAAATAAAAATTAAAAATTAAAGAGAAAGAGACGAATAAAGGAAAGATATACGTGCAATAATCTAGTAGAGTTTTCATTCATAATTAAGACAAAGTCTTTTCCATACTCTGTACTCCCTTGTTCTCAGATGAGAAAGGCCATGCTACCATAACAGCAAGGACAGAGCTCATAGAAGGGAATTGGTGTCATAGGTATCATTAACTACAGATCAAGTCTGAAGCACATTGACCAAAATCAACTTTAAGATATGTAGCAAGAAATTTTTAATGGTAACAATCTTCTTTTTCTTCTAATTATCAAATTTTTCTTAAGGAAGAATAGTCTTCTGATTTTTTTCAGGAGATTCAAATACAGATAATATTCCATTATTAATGACATGTTACTCTCCTCACTGTGGGATTTGTGCTTCTCTAGGCTGTTCTGTTTTCAATATCTATTACTTCAATGAACTTTAAGATCTGGGGTAATAATTTTCCTGGTGAGCACTACCTCAGGTTAAGCATTTTTTATAACATTTCAACAAAAAAAAATTTGGGCCAGATGTTTCCTGGGATGTGAGGGAGAAAGGGAAAAGAGATATTTTTTTCCTCACATGAGAAAATATGGAGACTTTTAAATAAAGGGCATCACACTTCAGAGCAGGGATTTGAAATTAGGCAAGGGTATGGTCTTCATGAAAACCAACCCACTATTTTTCATTATGTAAATCTTTTAGGAACACCATTTCCCACATACACAGGATAACTTTGGAAGAACTTCATTTCCTCATTCTTATTTTAAATTTGTATATTGTGTGAGCACCTATCAGTGCTGGAAAAGTAGGGGTCCAGACATATATATGACATGAAAATGGTGACTAGGATGAAATTCCATTTGAAATGGACATCAGAAGGTTATAATCACCCTGGAGACAAAGAAGCAAAATCGTTAGTTAGCACTTTAAAATAATTTTTTTATCACTTATTGTTACTATAATAAATGAACAAGTATATGATGATGATGTTATGTGGGACAGACAGTTCTTGTGAAAACATGAGTACTCACTCACGAGGAGTAAGAAATCTTTTTTCTTTTTTTCCTGTTTTAAATGTAATCAGCTGTTTAACTGTAATCAGCTGTTTTACTAATCTGATAAAATAATATTTTTGTCATCCTTAGCAATGCACCTTGAGCATTTTAAATAGGAGATTAAAATATTTTAAATTATGTACACCTGAATTTAGAGATTCTAACTTCAGAAAGGAAATGTTGGTTTCTTTTTCACATTGGAATAAAGAAAAGAAAGAGAACAAAGATTATTATATACGTCAGCTGCATAAAGACAGAAAAGTTTTCTGACTTAAGTAAAAAACTAAACCCAAACTGAACCAAATAAAACAATAAAAGCAGTAAAAAGCTATTATTGAATTTAAAGTCAATACTGCTTTTATAAATAAGGCAAAAATTGCACAAGTGAAAAACTCAGACAGAGATGTATAACAATGATGTATGTTTGAATTATGTTCAAATATCCCAATAGCCTTACCTAGTTTACTCGAACGATGGATATTTTATAGCTTTTGATGTAAAATAGTAAAAGAGAAAAAAGTTTTTATCATGTTATGTCCATTCATGCCAAATTATCTTCTACTCTAAGACAGGCAGAAGTTTGTCTTGGTTGTGTACATTGCTTAGGATGGGAGTATTCACATGAAGTTCCTCCTGTGTAATTTTCAGACAGAGTATTGTTTTAGAAGGAAAAGTAATAATTATAACGATAAAATACCCCAACTACAGAATGTTACTGAGAGAAAGTAGAGACTAGGAAATTTATTATCTGAAACAGAAGCACAGGGCTATATTGTTTTCTGTGTGGATTCATGTGTTCTTGTCTTTCTTCTAATGCAACATTTACTACAATTTAAACACTCAGCTCTTCATTTCTGAAACTACATTTGATTTCTGTTAGAAAACATAGGACAGGAGCAAGCTACCAACAGGGACAGTCAATTGCTATAAGCTGTATTTCTTTGCAATCCTATTCTTTAGGTTACACTGTTTCTAAAATGTTTTTAACTGTTTAATGAACTGGTTTCATGAGCTGGTACATGCTGAATGCTTTTGAGCATAAATCAAACAAAGCAAGTTTTACTTCAGAATAAAAAAACCTGTTATGCTAAATTTAACTCCGAGACTTGTTCTACTGGTTGCCTTAAAAATAATCTCTTTAAGTTTTCTTTTTGTTGTTGATACTGTTACCATTATAGCCAGAATGATTTAACTGAAGAATAAGCTACGAAGTTGTAAGAGGATGAAGAATGAAGGTCACAGCCTTTCTATTGTGTCTCTATATTACTCTGTGCCTCAGACTAGCTCCTGGGATAAAGCCTGTTTCTGCAAAAAATTTATTTCCAGTGATTTTTTATTTGATGTCCTTATAATGTAATTATAACTGAAATTCTACAGTTCTACTGTGTAGTTTGGGTAATTGTTGAACCGACTAGGTTAAGGTAGGAAGAGTGTAGGATGTAAAGAGAGATAAATATGACTGCATTTCTCAGAAATCAAGGCTGCAGTGAGGAGACAAGGAAAAGACACTCAAAAGGAAAAAAAGATGAACCAAGAAAGTAGAAGAGTCCTGGAATTACCAGAAAGTTTCCGTATGGGTGAATTTTAAAGTGTTAAAACAATAGATGTCTATAGGAAATGCTTTAATCTGGAGAGCAGGTGAATGTGGCAGGTATCTTAGCTCTAAAAGATGCAGTGCCCTTCATTTCTTATGCCAGTATGCATAGCTACACTGCAGAATAATTTCTGACTTTCACATTATTACAAAAGTAAATTTAGAAGCAGATTCTGACAGTATTTACCATGTGTTGGATGTAGGCAAATAAAACAGATACCAAGGGATCTGAAATGATGGTACTGGATACTTCTAACGAGAAAAATCACTTCTTAAGTCTGTCTAAAGCTGCTAGGTAAAGATGAACAAACAAATAAGTATCTATGACCTCTGTTTTGCATGTGACTTTCATGGCAGTTTCTTAGGCTCTCCATTTCTGTTGTCTTAGCAAATAAAAAAATTACTATGGTAATTGTCCCATGGTTGCTGAGCTCCATGCTGGTCCAGGACACTGAATTTTAACATATTGTCACATGCAGGCTTGTTAAAGTTTCTTGTTGCAGTACATTTCCTTAATGTGAGAAGTATCAGTGACAGTTTGATAGATTTTAGAGATTCTCTGGAATTCATTTCCATGCTAGTATTTCAAAAACCCATTACAACAGTCATTCTTGTACTAGTAATTCAATCATGGTTTTGCTAGGGATAGGCAGGCAGTGTAGCACTTTTAGGGTTTCCATCACAACTTTCCTGCAGTTATTGGGTTTCCACTTTCAGCTTCATTTCTTGCCAGCATAGGAATCTCCTTCCCATTTTCTTCCTAGGTGAAGACTTCCAGAAATTTCTATGTATGATCCTACATCTTTTCTCCAAAGTTCTCAGCTGGTTTTGTTTGGTTATTTCTGCCCATACTCTGTGGATTCGTCATGGAATGAATTCAGATTAATAGCAGACTTTTAGAAACTCCTGTTTCTTGAATTAAGAAAATAAGAAATTCCAAGGTGCAATTGCATTGCCAAAGCTTATTAAAATCCTCCCCAGATTCAGGTGGATTCATAGCTGCATTTAGACTCTTGAAAGCATTGAGTTTCTTTTGATATTGCTTTTCTTTAAACCCTGCAGTATATTTCACAAGTTGAACATATAAAATGTCTTTTTTCTTTCACATAGAAATCAAGACTGAAACTGTTAGTGGGTTAGTAAATTAAGCTTCCTGAAAAAGACATAAAGCACTACTTCCAAGTATTTCATCAAATTCAGGTTCCTATTAACCACAATTTCTAAACCTTTCTAACAAGCGGCTTCTGGTTTCTATTAAAAACTCCTGTGAAAACCTGCAACTAAATTAATAGAACATTGTATTGCTAGATACTGTCTGTATAACATTTTTGAAGTTTGCATAGCCTCAGAACTTATTTTTTTTAAATCAAACCTGACTGTAAAGATTTCTAAAGTTCATGCAGATATCTACCTAGTGCCTGATGAAGGTTCTTACTCATTGAAAAGGGGAAAAAAAACCCAACCCAACCCAGATTTTTCATGGCTATGAATCTTACTTTTTTTTGGTATGAATTCTTCTGCTTATGACTTGAGAGTCTGACCTGAGAGTTTTCCACTTGGAAGTATTGATCATATACATCTTAAGTCACAGGATTAATAGGTGTAAAATATGAGTGACCTTATTCATGATTTGATAAAGTTTCAGGTCACAAAGGGCCATCTAGTCTGATCTCCTGAAGATCACAGGTCATTAATTTTTTCTCAAGATATTCCTACTAAAAATACAAATATCTTAGTTTGACTTGAGTTCATCATTCCCCAAATAGACAACAGCACTACATCCATACCTAGTCTTGGGAAAATTGGTCTTCTGGGTCTTTAGGATGGCTATATGTCATATTTTGTATTTGGGTAAGGCTTTTCAAGTAGCCCTATTCACACTCAGCCTCTTTTATATATAGTAGGCCTAAAAAAAAAATTAAAATTAAAAAAGGTGCACAACAAATACGACAGTATACCATTTGTCATGCTTTCTTTTTCAATGTCACACTAGCAAATGTGCTGTATCCATTAACCTTTTTCCAACGAGCAGAAGGTAAGCTAGTTAACATTTGACAGCTTTACAGAGTCTATTGACTTCTAATGAAAAATTCACCACTACAAGATATTTTCCTTATATCTACTTCATACAGTTTGTCACTGAGACAGCCCTTAAAATACTTATGTTTTACTTTCCCAGCTTCCCCTATTCCTTTAGCAAACACAAGCATACATTATTGTGATGATTTATTTACTACATGAGCTTTAATTTGTTTGCTCTAAGTTCACTCCGTGCCGAAGATGACTTTCAAGTTGTTAGCTGATAGCATATGCTGTATAAAACATGCATTTTTTTTCTTGGTCCTATCCAGTAGTTGGCTGGGCCTCAGTCAGACTGCTGGATGCAGTGAATACTCTTTATGTGGAAAGGTTAATGGGTACAACATGTCCTTCTTGCACCCTGGAGAGCATACAGCACGTTCCCAAAATTACAGGAAGATTAAAAACAGTGATGGTATCATTGAATGTGTGTGTGAGGATGCAGGTGCTCTAATGATAACTTTGTGGCAGAGTCTCAAAGGGGAGAAGTTTGAGAGCAATTTCCACTCCACAGTGTAATCAATCATTGGACTAGTATATAATTAATACACCAGGAATATCACATAGTAATTTTCCTTTTCAGAAAGATTAACTGTATTTTCAAGGTAGCTCAGCAGTCCTAGTGTCTACCTGATATATCTATTATTAAAAGAAAAAAAGAAATGCTAAAAAATATTAAATAAGATCTTAAACCCTCCCAGAAATAAAAGAACATCGAATGTAAGGTATCAGTAACTTTGCTTCATTCTTTAAATTTCAAGTGTATGAAAGAATTCATAGAATCACAGAATCATAGAATGGTAGGGGTTGGAAGGACCTCTGGAGGTCATCGAGTTCAACACCCCTGTCAGAGCAGGATCACCCAGGGCAGGCCACACAGGAACAGATCCAGGCAGGTTTTGAAAATCTCTAGAGAAGGAGATTCCACAATCTCTCTGGGCAGCCTGTTCCAGTGTTCTGTCACTCTCACAGTAAAGAAGTTTTCCCTCATATTGGGGTGGAACTTCCTGTGTTCCAGTTTGTGACCACTGACACTCATCCTATCACAGGGCATCACTGAAAAGCGACTGACCCCTTCAACTTGACACTCACCCTTCAGATATTGGCAAACATTAATAAGAACCCCTAGCAGTCTTCTGCAGACTTAACAGCCCCAGGTCTCCCAGCCTAGCCTCATAAAAGAGATGTTCCAGTCCCTTAATCATCCTTGTACCTCTCCATTGGACTCTCTCTAGTATTTCCCTTTCCCTCTTGAACTGGTAAGACCGGAACTGGACACAATACTCCAGATGTCGTCTCATTAGGGCAGAGTAGAAGAGGAGGAGAACGTCCCTTGACCTGCTGAACGCACTCTTAAAATGCACCCCAGGACACCATTGACCTTTTTGGCAACAAGGGCACATTGTTGTTCCATGGATAACTTATTGTCCACCAGGACTCCAGGGTCCTTCTTCACGGAGCTGCTTTCCAACAGGTCAGCACCTGGGGAGCTTGCTTTCTCCCATCTGTCTTTCTTTTTCACATATATAAAGTGTCAGAGCCAAAACAAAATAAAACGAAGCTCTCTGAGTGACTGCAAACTTACTACTAATATCAAATGTAGTATCAAGGCAGGTTATCAAGATACCTGCCTTTTTGAAGAGAGTCAAATGATCTGTATGTTTACCATAGACTGCTGAAGAGTTAAATCTTTGCTGTGGATTGCATTTCATGCAGTTTGTAGAGGACACATAACCCAGCTGCAGTTCATACAACTACACATGTACCAGCATGATAATCCCAAGCACGGTAATATCCAAAACCATGAACAATGCTGTAGAGTGTCATTAAAGATTGGAAAGCTTGTTTGCAATTAGTCTGGATTCCTAAGGTCTTACTTGTGGCAAACTTGGCTTCTTTCCATTTTCTGAGTTTTCTTCTTTGATCTAAGTTGTTTTTTACTTCCTCTAATTACAATAACATATGCTTTTCGCTACTCATATATGCTAAATTGCATATTATTCTATTTCTAATATTTATTCATATGCTGTTTTCTATGTCATTTTATACCAGACCGTAAATTTAGATCTTCTTAAGAGTTGAGTCCAAACATTAGATCTGTAGCAGTAGCTGCTTATAACAACAGCTCACCAGTCTCACCCAGTTCCTTGGGAAACTGTCCCATCCTAACAAACCTAGAAGATGATGTCTGTATTTATTCTTCTCTTGGCTACTTATGAGCTGTGCATCTACTAGTAAAGAATGCTACAGCTTGTCTTTTCAACAGCATGACAGATGACAGATATGTCTTTGCTCTCTATTCAGCTTCCTAACCCAGGGATTGCAGTTCATGATTTAAAATATCTACAGCTCCAGCAAGACCACAAAAAGACAGGTCATGAGGTACAAATCTGATCTATTGATGCAGCAGATAGGGCAAAGGGGGCATCTCTTTGGCAAACAAAACTTTTCAATATGCTGGCTTTGTATAGTAGAATACATTACACATGCAAGGCATGATTCTTTGACCATTATTCTTCTGATATTACATCCATGTGCCTATGTGAACTGGGGGAAGGGGGGCAATTTAAAAGATGAAAGAGGTAGCCACTGTAGAGGAAGAAACAAAGGGGTGATGACCATTGCTTAATGAGATATTAGGATATTCTGATAATACCTATATGTACACCATAAAAAATACATTTAGTGGGAGAGTGTATGGTAGAATGTAGTTTGGGAACTCATTCCTTGAGATCTGTAGATCCTAGAGAAATAAAAGTATCTAATACTCCATACAAGGTTTTATACTCTTCTTTTCTTGAGATCTCACATAACTTATTTATGATGAGCAGGCCCATTCTTTTTCCACAGGGATATTTCATTGTATTATATATACACAAATCCAAAAGTTAAAACTATTCACAAAATTGCTCTAAAGCATCAAATATATTAAAGATTAATGCTTCTTGACCTTGACTGCTCATTCAACACAAAGACTTCCATGTTAGGCTCACAAATTTTAATATTATAGCACACAAAACTTTGTGTTCTAAAGGTGCATTTGCTTCTTTGTTCTCTTATCAGGTTCACAGAAACATGGAATGGGTGAGGTCAGAAGGGGTTTCTGGAGATCATCTGGCCCAACCCCCCTGTTCAAGCAGGGTCATCTAGACCCGGTTGCCCAGGACCATGCCTAGATTATTTTTTTTAATACCTTTTAGGATGGTGATTCCATAACCTCTCTGGGCATCCATTACCAGAGCTCCGCCACTCTCACAATAGAAAAGTTTTTGTCTGGTGTTCAAACTGAATGTGTGTTCTAGTGTGTGCCCTTTGCCTCTTGTCCTGTCACTGGGCATAACTGAAGAGAGCCTGCCTCCAGCCTCAGTGAATTCTTCCCCTTTCTGAGGAGAAAACTCATCACTGTGTGGATGAGAACAGAGCAGATATCTGTCTTGCAAAGGGGATGGGAGTAGTTCTTGATTAGTAGTATTTATTAATAAGTACTAGTTCATTATATTACTGTTGTCTGGCAGAGTCCTGACAGAGGAAAGACATCACAATATGATGGTTTAGAGAGTCGATAGTAATGCTCCTGACCAAATTTTTATGATCTGCTAGAAGAAGACTTTAATACATTTTGCAGAATTTACTCTAAAAGGATTTCAAAGCACAATTTCCAAAATAGAAAGAAAACTTCTTTCTCTCCCTGTCATAAATTATTTCACCTACTCACTCTCAGAGGTTCACACTCTTTCTGTTCTTTATTTAAAAAAAAACCAAAATGACAACCTAGGCTTAATCTGAAAACAGTGCCTCATTTTTCAAGCAAAATAGTTCAGAAGATGTTCTTTCTTGTCTTGTGTAACAAAAGCAATTGTTCAGCTTTCAAAAGCTGATATTCAGCCTTGATATTCAGCATAAGTCACCTACATCAGGCAGTTTGGATTTAGTGAGCTTTTAACTATTCCAATGGATGTAAAAGTAGCATGAAATCAGTTATCCACTTTTGTCTTCTCCTGCTATTTCTTGTTCCAGATGTGCAAACTGTTGATACAGAAGCTATAAAATATAGTGTAAAAAGGAAGAGCAAATACAAAGCCTTTGGAATTGAAAGTCAGAATTCTACCCTAATTATTTTCTAAATTCTGATATTTTGAATTTTGTTTTCTTCTACGTTTAACTTGGGCAGCTGAACTTGATTAATGAGGGAGTATTATTTATCACTAAAACTTAAGTTCAGGACATGTATTTAGTTTTGCTATCTGCAGATCTCATAAAGACATCCTTAAACAGGTTTTAAAAGGGCATTTGACGCAGCATCCATCTTGTCCTTATACACTTTTAAATGCACAATTTCAAGTGTGAAAAACAGCAAATTGATATCCATATGCACTATGATTTCATGTACAAGTGGTTTTAGATCTGTGATGGTGGTCAGGTCTTGTCCAATCCCTTTTTTTGATGGGAAGATATTTGTACCAGCTGGAGTGAAATCTGTTGGAAGTCCTAAACACAGGACAAGCCTTTTATAAATTTAATAAATCAGACAAGCTTTCATCTTTACATTGGGATTAATTTAGTTATGTTATAGATATTGATTCCTTCTCAGTCCTTTTCTTTCTGTTGCAGACATCCTTATGAAAAACTCAGCTCAAATTCACTAAAAGATGCAAGTATAGGTCTATTAAGCATCACTGCATCCAAGCTTTTTTGTGCTCACCTGCCAGTGCTCAGGTAGACATTTCAGATCCATATGTGGTGGATGAAGAAGGTAGAATCAAAGCCTAGAATTTGCAATCCATTTACACATCAAGACTGTAAACCCGTGAAAGGAAAATACCAAGAGAGCATGGCCCTCAATACCCACCTCATCAGGCTCAGAGTTGTGTCACTGAAAAAAAAAAAAAAAAAAAAGAATTCACAGAACAAAATATTTAGTAGAGGTATCTGATATAGCTGAGCTAGGTTTCAAGTTTTCCTCACACTGGGGTGGTACAGGTCTTGGAGTCAGGCACTGAAGCACGTCCAACCTGGTAGACAAATATCCAGGAGGAAACAGGAATCTTCCACACTGACGTCTAAAGCTAAGTATGTCAAATTGATTGCAAAAATCGTGATGCCAGAGAAAGAGCAGACAAGACAGAGAATTATGTGAGAGCTTGAAGATGTAGGACATCATATGTGTTTCCATTCAAGGCTCACTCAAGGATGATTTTTCTTGTTGCTGACCTGAAAACATGATGCCAGAAGCATCAGAAGTTCAAAAAGATAATATCCCAGGAGGCTGACTGTCATATATCATTCCCCCCACTTGCGTTGCTTGGTTTTGGTATTTTTTTCTAATCAAGGCTTGAAAGAAATGTTGCCAGTCATAAAATGAACCCTAGGGAAGTTTCATCTATTAGTATGCATTTATTTAACAGAAGTAGCATGAGACAATAGTTACCTGTTTTCATCTTAAATTTTCACAAGTCTTGACAGTTTAACCTTGCATAAATATTTTAAAATGCATTTTGAACTTTTCCTTACAAATTCTGCTGGCCGTGGCATAAGCTCCTGTATTACAACTGCTCTGCTTTAATTAGGAAATAGATGTCAAAATACTAAGACAGGAACACCTGAGGTAGCATATTAAATATTTATTCAGAGTAACACATTAAGCACAATAATTTAGACAGTGAGTTATTCTAATTAGATGTCCACAATAACCAGCTTTTCAAATCTAAACATTAAGCACTTCACGTGACACAAAGAATGTATTTGTGGGGAAAATAAAGGGACATTTTTTCAGAGAAAGATTGAGAAAATTAATTTTCCCCTATTTCCATTGGTAAACAACCTAATTTAGCTGAGATCAAGGCACAGCAGCTTGCCAATTTGGGATAGTAAACCTTATTCTTGTGCCATAGCATGTTACTTTTTTTTTCAGTTTAAGTACTCTACTATTGATAAGTATCAGCCATCAGAGTTTCTATTACTTTCTAGATACACAGAAGTTAGTTCTATCTCATATATCACTCATGACAGCAAATACATTGTCTAATTTATTTATTTTATATTCAGTTATTTAAGGTTCTTATTACCCACTGTAGATTTACAATGTCGCTCTGTACCCTCAGAAGATAAAAAGAAAATTTTAAGCAGAATTCAAATCCAGTGATGAAAAGTCTGTCAGCTTATGTTCAGGGCATCTTGATATACTTCCTGCTCTGTGTAGTTCCTTCCTCAAGTCTTTTGCTGTCAGTGCATTTTTGCATTGTAATTATTTAATATTAAGGGAACTTTGGCTTTTTTTTTTAAAGTCCATTTTGGGAGGAGAGTTTGTAAAGTCACTCATGCAATTACCATCCTGATCTGGATTTTATTTATCATAAAATAATATATTAACCTTTGTCAGTACTAAAGTTAATTTTACCACACTTTTCTGTCCAACAACCATAGAGGGGAAGCAATTTTCCTTTTAAAACCAGAGACAACCTTTTGAAGTGCTCATCACAATACATGTGTTTTAGAAGGAGAAGAAAGACCATTGCCCCTCACCTCCCACAGCTAGACCCTCAATTGTGGATTGTGTTCTGACAAGAATTTCTATTTCAAAATGGTTTCATTAATGATACAAGCATAGCAGCAGACATGGCAGAAGAAGTGGGCACTTGCTATGTGCACTTTAAGACTGAAATGGTTGACCCTTCAGGCTGCTGCTCCTGCTGCCAAGGAACTAAGACTAACCTGATCATGGTATGTGGGTTCATTATGATGCAACATGACTCAAGAGTTGACTTTTACTTGTGAAAATGCCTGTCTTCCTTTTAGAGCAAAAATTACAATTCACACACACAGATCTGTAAAGTATTCTTACAATAATTCAGTTTCTTATTTAATAAATTAAAATATCATATCATAAATATGATAAAAAGGAATATCATAAACTATGATTTTCCCCCCCCCTGATTTTCTCCATTACTGCAGATGAGTACTATGTGTCTAACGTCACATACTAGTTTATGCATTGTCATATGTTGCATTATAGTTTTCTTGTGCATGCATATGTGGCAAACTAAATAAACACAAAGTTGATATTTACTTTTACACAGGCAAAGGAAATAATATGCAACATTAAAGTATTTTTTGTTGCATGTTAATCAGAGAAGTATTTTTCTTTTTCTATTCTACTGTAACATCCCACCTTTCTTCCAAGAAACATGAGCCCTTGTCCTATCATCCAAAAGAGGAAAAGTAATAACCAGCTGGGACAGAGACATTGTGTCATTCAACACTATGTATCTACATTAATCTGGTTTTATTTTGCTTATTGTTTGGCCTGAGCACTGGGGACTAAGTGTCTCAATTTTTCTTGTAAGGAATTCCAAATATGGTCAAAAGTCAAATGGAAAAATGTAACAAGGAATGTAGGTCATGGAAATTCTTAAATGGCAAATTCCTGTCATCTGTGAAAGCAAAATATTTCGCAGAACCACTGTATAAATACATTGATGATTTTGTCCTTTGTATGCTTCCTCTGTCCTTTATCCTTAAATTAGAAGTTAGAAGCTAAAAATTTCATTGTAAACTTCTAAGACCAGACTTTGCTGTGTGAGGAAGTTTCTGAATAAGACATCAAGTTTCTAGCCATCAGAGGATAATTTATTGATACTTGTCAAAAGGAAGTATCAGTCTAACAGAAATCAAGACAAAAGGAATGCCTGATGAATTTCCTTTGAAGTGCCTTTTATAAAAGTCCTTGGTAATACATATTGATGAACTCCAAATTGTCTTGCCTGAAGGGAAAAGAAAGTAGACTGCTTTACACTGTCTTATAAATATTCATCAAAAGAACAAGACTTATGTTTCCAGGCGTGAGGTGAATGATTACGGTTGTATGATTGCCTTGGAATCTGGATAATTAGTAAAACAGCCTATGACAGTGGGAGAATTTTAAACTTGGTATCTTGCCATCAGTCCTTTTGGATTTAAAGACAGTGCCTGCAATTCTGAAAGGAAGTAAATTTAGGGCTTGATGGATAGATACAATTAAGTTCTCCATTAGTTTCTTCTACTGTTTGTTTGCCTGTTTGTTTAGCCAAAAATTAAAGGCAAAGTTGTGTAGCATGTCTGTATTCTGAGAGGAATGAAACCACAGCATCTGCACTGCAAATGTCTTCCTGGAACAAGCTAGTAGAAAGGGGTCTTTAATTAAGACAGAAAAATGCAAATAGTGGTGTTGATGTCTCAGTAGGTTTTTTTCAGAAATCTGCAGACTAGTACCCTTCTCACTTAGCTCAGTCAATATTGATTGTTTCATAACATAACACAAAGTCAACAATTTGCTTTTCATGCTCACTTAGTGCCTATGATAAGGATATGAATTGTATGGGAAAGATTCACTGTAGGTCATTTGGGAAAAAATGTGCCTGTGCTCAGTGATCTGTGAATTTTCATCGGTTACTCAAACTGTAGCTTTCTACTGACCCTTGTAACAGACATCTAGCCTTCTACCAGCAAAGACCCCATTCTCAGGAAACATTATCCTTTACAGTGTTTAGCACTTCAATGCAATTAAGCAAATATAATATCCTCTTTGAAGGGAAATAGTTGCTCGGTTTAAGTAATTGAAACTAATTATCTCTTTTGAATGAAGGACACATTCTATGAGTATTTGAGTGGTGTGCTGTTTCTCAGAAGCTGAAGAGGGCATATAGATTGTATTTCTGGGTGGAGAGCTGTAGGAGAGTTTTACAGGAGATTTATCCAAATTTACAGCCATATTTAAATGTAGAGTCCTATGAAGCAAGCCAAAATGAGGTGGCAGTCAGCCCAGAGCAAAGAAACTCAGCTTGTAAATAGCATTTTCTAAGAAACTATTTATTATGGAATAAATGGTGTAACTGCTAAAAGTACTGGCATTTTGAAAAAGATTTTATTACCATGAAAACTGATGACCAGAAACATTTAGAAGAACTTAAGGAAATCATGTAAGGCTGAGTTGTGTTGATGGTGATGATGGTGGCATTACATTTGCACAGAGAACAGGATGATTTTGTAGGTATATTTTTTTTGTGAGATAGACTACAAGCTATCTTTTTTTATTAGTCTATCCTGTCTATTTAATGTGTTGTATGAGTCATACTACTTAACCCAGGAAAAATAGTTTGATATCTGGGCCTACTCAAAAACTGAAGAGTTGAGAACATCTAAATCTGCTATACAGAAGCTCAAGAATACATCTGGCAACAAAGTAAACTATAGCAACCTTGCAAATGTGGAGAAACATAGAGGAAATTGATACTTTTCCCTTTTCTCCTTAAGGCATTACTGCAGATTTCTACAAATGTTAAAATAACAGCATCTTTTAACTACTTACCTGTATGGGAACATCTCACTATGTAAATACTAAAAGCTGCAAGATGTACAGAACAGAAAGAAGAATAGCAGTAAAATATTTCTAAAACCTTTTGCTGTAGCAGTAACCTGAATCTCTGTAATGTTTCACTGAATCACTGAATTACTGCACTCTTAAGGAAGGGGAGAAAAAATACACAATGACATTACAGATGGTGCAAATGACATTCAAAGTCTACTT
Source organism: Actenoides lindsayi (assembly GCA_025331215.1). NCBI lineage: Eukaryota > Metazoa > Chordata > Aves > Coraciiformes > Alcedinidae > Actenoides > Actenoides lindsayi. The sequence goes on from WTSP01002373.1 coordinate 53,006, forward strand.
ATTTATACATTAAAAGCTTGATGTCAGAGCATACAAAATACAGCCATCAGCAGCAAAGAGGGACACATATGTCTGTAATTAATGACTACTGCATCTTTAAAGCAATAAAAAAAATACAAGATCCTGAACTGAAATACTCTGTCAAAAATTGTTCACTGAAACACTGAAGTCTCTACTTCAAGTGGTCTTTGCAAGATTTCTTGCTAAGAGGACAGGTAGTCAAATTGTCTTTCCTCACTACTACTAGGCAATCATTTACTTTTAAGAGTACTTGTCAGGCTTCTCAACTCTCTTCTCTACAGTTGATTATTTCCAGACAATGGTTTCTGTTAACTAGTCAACAGTTGCTAACAGTTACTATGTTGTGATTCCCTCAGGCACCCTGGCTTCCACTGCATGAAAAATATTGATCTCTGGAGATAACCACATGAGTTTGAATGGCTTTGCCTCTTTTGAATACCATGATGTTTGTTTTTAAAAACTCAAACCAAACCTTTGTTGCACTGCAATTGCTCTATGTTCTAGCTCTTATCCATGATTATAATAAGGCAATACAATTGCATTTTCCTTCCTGTGTATGAGTTTATTAACTGCAATGTTCATGGACAGAGAGTGAGCAAATGGCTGAGACCCATGGAGTGCTTCGTTTTGATGTGAGCACAGTTCAAACACATAGCTTACATGTGTTCGAGAACACTTCCCAGTCTCTTGATTCCTTTTTCCTGTTTCACAGAAAGAACGCTTTCTCTGTCTTGCTAATCAAGGCCTTCCCCTTTCATGTAAAATAGTCTGTTGAGAATTTGTCTTTTTAACACAGACATTGTATTGTCATATACATTTCCTCACAGTTGAGTCACAAGGATTCTCTTGCTTTTTTGAGTCCAGTTTTGAAGAATTCTTTCATCCAAGAGGTTCTCTGTGCTGGAAACTCTATACTGCTGTTTTATAGTTGTTATAGTTGTTGTTTGACTCTTGCTCCTCTTCACAACCTCACTTTCTAGTTTCGTATTGCATGTATCCATGGCTTTCTTAAACCCTTTTTAGCTGTTGTCTTTGGCTTTAATGGCTGACAGATTGGATTTTACCACTGCTATTATTCAAAACACATCTAGTGAAACTACCTATCAGGTCCAATGCTCCTTACTGCTTTCTCATCTTACCAAAGCAGTTTCAGGTTCAGAGCTGATGGAGTCTCTGAATCTACTCAGACACTGCTAGAACACAGATTTCATTAGACAGAAATGATCTGTCCTATTCCATTTCCTCATAAGCTTTGCAGAATTTGATCATCATTTGCTGATACCACACTTTTTTGAACTTACTTAAAGGTGGAAACATTTATAAAACGGCTGATTTCTGCCACTCTGACTTTTATAAGGAATTAAGTCAATTATTCCCTGAATTTTCTTCTTTTCTTCAGCCACAGAAAACTTTTCTGTTTATCAGCCCATTACATAACGTTTTGGAGAAAACATAGAAAGAAAGGTTCCAAACTATTTTGAGATACCATTTTAGAAGGCAAAAGTCTGTAAACTCCAGAATGGAATTTATCACAAATAAATCAAAAAGAAAAAATCCTGTTGGAACATTTCAATGGTGAAACCTATACTGATCTGGAAAAAAAATATTTTTTTCTATGACTTTTTTGCTTTCTCCTGCTGAGGCCATGCTCAGATATTCACTGAAATAAGACTTGAGAACAATTGTCAGTATATTAGAAAATTTAAATCTCAAAAATTTTCCATGTGACAGAAGAAAAAATCTCGTGCTACTTTTTATTCAGTCCAAATTCCCCTTTATAGGGAAAATAATTTTAAATGAGAATTGGATTTTTAACTATCCGTTGAAAACAAACTAGTTAAAATATAAAATAATCCAAACTCTTAAAATAGTGGCAGTGAACATTCTGGACATAAACAAATGGCAGAATATGTACAGATACAGTTTTGAGGGTTTATACATTAAAAGGGTGAAAAGCTATATAAACAAAGATTATTTATACAGGGAGGAACTAAAGCTGTTTGAGACAATGATTTAAATATAT
>WTSP01002373.1:62618-76986 GCA_025331215.1 Actenoides lindsayi
TGTCTGCCTGTCTGGCTGTGTGACGTCTGCCTGTCTGGCTGTGCAATGTCTGCCTGTCTGGCTGTGTGACGTCCGCCTGTCTGGCTGTGTGACGTCTGCCTGTCTGGCTGTGCAATGTCTGCCTGTCTGGCTGTGCTTTTATTTTATTTTTATTTCATAGATTAAAAGCTTCAGTAATCCTACAAAAGTTATAGATTAATTCTTTTTTTATGGTCTGGCAAAATGATCTTGGGATTCATCTATGGTAGTACAAACAAAACCATCTTATTCCACGCAACTAATATGAGGCTTTGAAAGGGAAATTCAGAGGCTACTCATAATCAGCAATACATTTGTCAACAAAAATATGAGCTTGCCTGTTTTATGTAGCTAATTAGAATGAAGATTTATTAAAGGAAAATATTGTCTCTTTTTCTTTATCATGTTACAAAATTCATCAAATATGCAAAGGTCAAAACGAAACTAGCATATCAGAACAGTTCACACTCTTCCGTAGTAAAAAGTGACCTAAATGACCAACTCTTAGACGGTCTCAATTTTGCCTTTGTATTTAAGAGTAAGAATTTATTTCTAATTCTTTGTGATTTGAAAGGAGAAGCAGAAGTCATAACTAAGAATTTTATCTGAGTTTAGAGTGAATGCAGAAATGTTTTTCTCTCATTTTTTCAGCTTTGATAAACTGACTCTTAAAAAAAAATCTTATTTTAAACACATAGAAATTTTTTTTTCCTACTTGTTTTTAAACAATTCAGCACATGGGCTTTTTAAAGAATAATTTTATTTTTACTGTTTATATTTATCACACACAAATGTTTCTAAACAAATGTTTACAATGTTTTGAACAATGTGCATCTGGAATGTAGATGATTGGCACTAAATATTTAAGATCTGCTGCTTTTTTCCTGTCACCACATTTGTGTGACTATTTTAAGATCCTCTCTTTGGACTACTGGAAAGCTGCTCTTTAAATGACAAGATGATGTCAGAAGAAGAAATGACACAAATTCATAGTGAACAGCTAGAAGGAATATCAATCTATATTGTGAAACAGAGAACTTTATTAAGAAGCTGTGTCATCAGCATTATTTTAGACCTTATTTCTGTCAGTTTTTTGTCACTCACCCACCGTTTTCATTTCTTCACTTCTGTGTGCAGAGGGATGTCTGAACATCCACTGCTTGGCTTAATGATATGACCTAATGTAATTAACTATATTTCTTCATGCCCTGATCCTTTTTTTAAATTTAAGATTATTGCACTGTATCAGTATTAGTTGGTTGCCATATAAAACATAGAATCATTTTGTTTGGAAGAGACCTCTAAGATCAAGTCCAACTGCTAACTCATCACTAAATCGCTAAATCATGTCCCTCAGCACCACATTTATACATTTTTTAAATACCTCCAGGGATGGTGACTGCACCATTTCCCTGGGCAGTCTGATCTGGTGTTTTGCAACCCTCTCTTTGAAGAATTTTTTCCTAATATCCAGTCTAAACTTCCCCTGGCATTTGAGGCTGTTTCCTCTTGTTCTATCACTTGTTACTTGGGAGAAGAGACCAATTCCCACTTTGCTACATCCTCCTTTCAGGTGGTTGTAAGAGAGAAATAAGGTCTGCCCTCAGACTCCTTTTGTTCAGGCTAAACAAGCCAGTCCTTGTGCTGAGGGAACATGCTCTAGACTCTTTACCAGATTGATTTGCCTTCTTTGGACACACTCCAGCACCTCAGTATCTTTCTTGTAGTGAGGGGCCCAACACTGAACACAATATTCAAGGTGTGACCTTGCCAGTGCTGAGGGGCATGATAACTTCCTTAGTCCTGCTGACCACACTGTTTCTGATACAAGCCAGGATGCTGTTGACTTCTTGGCCACCTGGGCACATTGCTGGCTCCTGTTAGCCAGCTGTTGATCAAAATTTCCAGGTCCTTTTCTATCAGGCATCTTTTCAGCTACTCTTCCCCAAGCCTGTAGTGCTGCATGGCGTTTTTGTGACCCAAGTGCAGGACCCTGCACTTGGCCTTGTTCAACTTCACACAATGGGCCTCATCCAATTGATTCAGCCTGTCCAGATCCCTCTATAGAGCCCTTCTACCTTCAAGCAGATTGACACACCCACCTAATTTGGTGTTTTCTGCAAACTTTTGGAGACTGCCCTCAATCCCCTCATCCAGATCACTGATAAAGATATTAAATGGCACTGGGCCGAATACTGAGCCCTGGGGAAATGCTCTTGTGACCAGCCACTAATTGGATATAACTCATTCTCCACCATTCTTCGGTGCTGGCCACCCAGCCAGTTTTTTATCCAGTGAAGCATATGTCCATTCAAGCCGTGAACCGCCAGTTTTTTCATGAGAATTCTGTGGGAAACAGTCTTGAAAGCTTTACTGAAGTCCAGGTAGACAACATCCTCAGTCTTTCCCTTATGCACTAAGTGGATCACTTTGTCATATAAGGATATCATGCTAGTCAAGCAGAACCTGCCTTTCATAAACCCATGTTGAACGGGCCTGATCTGTATATGGTGCGTGATGACACTGAAGATGATCTCCTCCATAACCTTCACTGGCACCGATATGAGACTGACACGTCTGTAGTTCCCCAGCTCCTCTTCCTGGGCCTTGTTTTAAATAGGTGTCACATCTGTTCACCTTCAGTTAAAGGAGACTTCCCTTTTTAGCCAGTGGCTTGGTGAGCACTTCCAACAACAGCCAGAGTCCCCTTGGGTGGATCCCATCTGGTCCTATAGACCTGTATGTGTCTAAGTGGTATAACAGGTCACTGACCATTTCCTCTTGGATTATGGGGACTTTATTTTGCTCCTTGTCCCTGTTTTCCAGATCAGAGCTGGGCACTCAGAGAACAACTGGTCTTACTATTAAAAACTGAGGCAAAGGCAGCATTTAGTACCTCAGCCTTTTCCTCATTCTTGGTCACTCTTTCCTCTTGCATCCAACAGAGGATGGAGATTCAACTTAGTCCTCCATTTACTGTTAATGTATTTATAAAAACATTTTTTATTGTCTTTTATGGCATTAGACAGATTAAGTTCTAGCTGAGCTTTGACCCTTCTAATTTTCTCCCTGCATAGCCTCTGAAATCTTTGTAGTCTTCCTGAGTGGCCTGCCCCTTCTTCCATAAGGATGCTCTGATGTACAGACAATAGGATGCTCTGATTTACAGAAAACAGGATGCTCTGATTTACAGACAATAACTAGCATAAATAAAATCAATACAGAATTAAGTTTCACAAATGATTGTGTCTTTTCAAATAAGACAGACAAATTTCTTAGCAAATCATACAGACAGATTAACAGTTTTACATTTTAAGAGCAGAATTTATGAAGAATTGGAGGTAATTTTGATAAAATGATGGGTACTAAGAATCCTATTCTCATGTAGATGAATCCCTTAAATATAAATTACATAAGAAATCAATATAACTGCTGTTTCACTATTCCTGCTTTTTTCCTGACTTGCAGCACCGCTGTTGATCTACTATATACTTCCACAACCTAGAAATCAGACTCTAAATTGTTCTTTTTGTCCGTATTCCCCCTTCAAATATGTTATAAAAGGTAGAGAGTAGGCACAAGTGATTGATATCCCTGCCTCTTAACGTTCCTAAGTGACACATTCTGCAGCACATGTGTATTTGACCTCTTCTTCAGTATCAATTTACCGATACTAATTCCAGATTGGGCACAATTTTTCCCATAGTACCCTATAGCTTACAGGAGAACATATTGATCTAGTAGACTATGGAGTCTAAATCTGTGTCTATTTTACCTCTTGCTCTCTTCAAAACCAGTGCTTGCAGATGATTTTCATATTACAGAAAAGAAGAAAGCAAAATTTCTTGCATTTTTTTTTAATTCATTAACTGAGGTGACACAAGGTTACACCTGGGAACACAAATGTGTTCAATGCAACAGCTTCAAGTATAGCTCAGCCACTGTGCCTGTCAGAATTAGTGTTCTAAATTGATTGCTGTCTTACCTGGTATAATCAGAAGATGCTATTACCCTCTCATAAATCTTATTCCATTTCATTCAGGAAAAAAAGTTTTCTAAACCTCTAGCAAAAGCACGTGTTGCTGCTAGATAAAAACCTTTAATCTGTGTAATGAACCTCTAAAATGTCCAAGAAGCATTCTTTTGTAGTGCTATTTGCAAACTTTTTTCATGTTTTCTTCTCCTTCCCAGATACATGTTTCAGAAGGTGTGTTACTGGCCTCGTACAGAAAAACTACTTTTGAAATAAACTCCCTGTTTAAAACAAAATTGTTGCTTGTGTCAAAACATGATACAGAACACCAGTACAGGTCTTTTGCCACATTTCAGTTGGTAATGACAGGCACAAATATTAAAAATTACATCTGTCTGAGAAATAATTCAGTTACCTGACACGGTAGAGCAGCAGAATTTAGAAGGTGAAAGCCAGAAGCACTCCATCAGCCCAAGAACCACCTCCTGCTTGAGACACCAGATGTTTCTAACTTGTTCAGTACAAATAGTTCAGATCTACAGCATGCCTAACCCTCACTTGGGTCTAGATATTAGTCATTCGTCCCTTAAGTTTATTACCAAGTTTCTTACATGATGCAGAACATGATTGAAAGTTTTTCAGAATTGAATTCCAGCCCAAAATTTTATACTGTTTGCAGTTTTCTCTTAAAATGTGCATGAAGGGATGTGCCATGAAAACCTAGAGATTTTGTTAGTGCCAACCTGGCTGTTTCTGGATTGTGCTTCATTTCCTTATGTAGACATGCCTTTTTATGACTAAATTCTGAGGAAGGGCAGATTTTAACTCCGTTCTCTTCAGTGGTGTTGCATGGTACCTGTAACATGGCACATGCACATGATTGCAGATGACTACCATGCACTGATCCTTACTCTTTATGGCCATGCCAAAGGCTATACAAGAAATCTGAGGCAGAACAGCATCTTGAATTCAGACTTTTCAAAATCAAGGCTGTGATCTCACTTGCCAGGTCCTCCTGATTACAAAAGTGTCAAAGGAGAGCTGACTGGCCTTTAACTTTTGATAACACTATTCAAATATAGTGCAGATTCTGACTTGAAGACAACACACATTATGTGAAAGAATGAGGGATATCACACCCATTATTTAACTAGAAATGAGGAAAATTACACCCATTATTTAACTAGTATGAAGATGAGGGACCAATAGAAAAAGCAATTTCAATTAAGCTGTAAATTAAGGAAAAAGGAGCCAAAAATTCATAAAAGCATATACATAAGAAGAAGAAGATCTGCTGATCTCTGCATCCCAGACATAAATGAATACATAAAAAAAAAAATCCATGGTTGGTGGGGTGGGAATGGATGTTATATTGACATGGGTTCTCTACAACAGAATATATTACAGAATTTGTGCTGTATATATAGCTGCTTCTAGATATATTATTTAATTCAGCAATGAACTGGGGCTAGACTTTGCATGATAAATGCTATGGCAACCAAGCCCTGTTGTGTGGGATATCGTTGTAGATTAAAGTGCTTTGATTCATGCACTGCAGCTCATACAAATGGATGCTAACAAACATACACATAATCAACATTTTGTGTATCTGAGTCGCATTCTTTGTAAACTCCCACCATCAGAAACATTTATTTTCATTGTCACACATACACATAATGCATGCATAAACATGCACACATATAAGACACCTGCAAGCATATGTAAGGGTATTCAGAGAAAGAATGAGGATTTTTGTGCTTTTTCTATTCATTTTACAGACTAACTTCTGTTACTTTGACATACCCAAGTACAAAGACTATAACTATGAAACAATGACATTGGAAGAAAAAAAATAAATGTGGGTCTTTGTGTAAATCATTACAGATTAAACATTTCTGCTCACTTATTCAATATATGCTTAGTCTGTTAAATTTTTTCACTAATCTAATTAAAAGTTGCTTTTTAAAATAGCTTTTGTAAATAGTGAAATATAATTGTTATGGCTGGGGTGACTGTCGTACTTGACTTACTAAGACAAAATAACGTTTTTCATAATAAAAAATTAGCACATTTGTTTAAAATGGGAATGTGTTAAAGAAAACATCACACCAAAATTCCAAAATGTTCACTTTTTCAACACAGCATAATTCCAAAGGAATGTAAGAGAACATATGTCCCCTATTCCTTGAAACACTTTCCTGTAGGGCAGAGGTGGGAGACAGAAAATAAATGAAGAAATACAGAAATTTCTACAACAGAATCCCCTGTTCTATCTTTTTTTTTCTTCTCATTTTTGGATCATGTGTATGTATGCTTGTGGGTGGTGGTGAATGGTTGGACAAATACATTTCTTTTTAGAACCTTGATGTCGTTCTGCACTCAGGGTGCCTTTTTACATAGATGCCTTTCTGCATTGGTGCCTCACTGTCCCTCCTTAAAAAGTGAAACTACAGTCCAAAGAGCTGATATAGAGAGGTGGGATGTTGTTAGAGAATGCTCATATACAGCTGTTGGAGCACCCAGAGGAACTACTTCGGGGTCCAGAAGTCTTTTCCAAAGGATTTTGCTGCCAACAGGAAATCAGTGTCTGAATTATCATTTAAACAATGTAAAAACTAGAAGCAAAGATGACTTGGTGCTCTCACTTGTGAATTTTAGCAGCTGAATCCAATCCCACATCAGCAACAACTCAGGAGGAAAGGCGTGGTCACTGCAGGGCTCAGGTTCAGAAAAGGTGCCATGGAATCTTGAAGCTCAGTGCCATGGAGTTTGAAAGCCAGGTGCCTTCTCTGGACTTGGAATTTGCAGTCCTGACTTAGGGCCCTAAATTGAATGAAGGAGAGACAGGCTTCTTGGCTGGGATTCACAGCAAACAGAACACTTACTGCTGGAACACTTAAACCAGCCAAGAGGGACTGTTGATGTAGAGTATTTTTGAGACTGTGGTTTTACTGTTAAATTTGTTCTAGCATATATCTGTGCAGTTGTAAACAGAAGCAATCCCCCATTTCCTCATGTCCTCCTAAGGTTTCTCAATCCTCTTTCTTCATAGAAGCACAAGTATGTGTATGAACAGAGGAAGAAACTGATCCAGATTGAAAGAAATATTTTTTTTTTGTATCGGATGCATGAACTCAAGCCACAGCACCACTTGAGGTGGTGAGTAGCTGGGAATGTTGGTGACGAAAGCAAAACTACCTTCATCTTTCCAGTGGAAATGAGAATTCTTCTAAATAGCCTTATCACCTTCAATACTCAGGTCAGCAAAGAAATAAACTAATCGTTCAGGATGAAATTTACCTTGTCTAACTTTATCCAACTGAAAGTAAGACAGCCTATCCATGCTAATCATCTATGCTAATCATCGTCATCTTACAGTCACCAGAGAAAAAAAATCTTTGCAGATGGTATTTCATTCTTTGTCTTCTGTATTTCTGGATGGGATGAACTGACAGCTGAAGGTGTACATTTCTAGTGTTAAACTCGGGTTAAAGCCATACGAAAAATGCAAGTGTGACTACAGTAAATATGTTCAACATCTACACACACTCAGCCATTCTAAGTCCAAGCAGTAGGTTAAAAAATTGGGCCAGTCATTTAAACACCCAGTAGCTCAGGAGAATAGTCACTTCTGCAATGCTGCAGGGTATCTCTTGATATTTGAGCCAGATAAGGAAAAGCTATCACTGATGTGCTTATGTATGTAGGTGCCACACTTCTGACTGCAATATGTATAATATGTCCTGAGAATATGACTGCACTGCACATAGCAAAGCAAGATCTAGACACCTGAGAGAGTTCTAAATAATCTAAGGAAGCTCAAGAAGGAAAGTTAGATTGGAAATATTGCACATACTGCTGAAGAAAGTATGACACACAAGCTTGCAGATGCCAGGGATTTAAAAGCTTTTGGCTGGCCTAACTTCACAAGCTGTGCCCTTAATTACAAGTCTTTGTGTAATACTTTCAGGTATGAAACAGATAATCCTTTGAGAAGTGCAATCTGTTCAAGAGAACTCTATATAGACTCCCTACTCAGTGAGTTGGAAGATGGTAAAATGCTACTGCAAACAAATGAATAATAAATATAAGCAGGAAAATATTAATTTTGTTGCTTTAGCAAAGTGTTTACCCCATTAATTGTTTTGACTTTGGATACGTGCAAGGTATTTTGTGGTAAGTATATAATTTCTTCTTAAAATGGAAGGAAAAATCTCAACTGGAACTATGTTTGTCTCTCATGTTGTGGAAATGTCACGAGGTAACAAAAGCAGTGGAAAAAATCAATTTGTTGTGGCTTCTACAGCTTTATGCAAGCTTTCCTCTTTTTGCTTCATTTAAACTGTCTTCAAATTGAAATAGGAGACTCAGTTCACTACAAGTGGTCAACAGCTTTTCTGCTTGTTTATGTTATTTACCACAGGAATACAATAAAGGTTCATGACCTACCTGACATAAATCTAGCTTACTAAAATGTTACATGTGTTTTCAGCTGGGAAAGTTGCTGTTTGAGCTAATAATGGGTTTCTTCAGCTGAAATAAAGATGTGAACTGGAACAAATTGACTTTCTGGGTAAAAAATTTCAACATTCTCCTATGTGTGGATAGTTCACAAGCATAATAAAGATTCAGAGCTTTAATAGTGAGTGTATAAGGATGGTTTTGGCTTTACTTTTAGATTAAGGAGTATCTGTTCATTTCCATGGCCTGACACAGACCTTGAAGTCCCTTCAAATGTTTTCTTCATGCCTATTTGGAATCCTTTGAACTCCTTGTAAACCTGTTTTTACGAGGCTGATGTCATCAGCTTAGGAAGAGAAACAACAGTGAAGCAATAGCCTTATGTGAGAGAATGATTTGCTACATGACCCTCTATTTTCAAGCTTAGATCTGAAAGAAACAAAAATTCATATGACTATTTAAAATATCTTAAAATTGTTATAGTTGATTCTTTGATAACTGCTTAGTTCCACGTACTTTGATTTTCAAGTTTCTCAATAAAGGATATTAATAATGGACTGTTAAATATACTATAATCAAGGCATTGTAGTCATTATACCTCCACATATATTTGTGTGGGGTAATTAAATTCTGCTTCATATATGTTAGTATGCTTTTTTATGGGAGGAACAATACCTCATAGAAATTGTTAACTTTCAATGACTTTATTAAAGGAATTTGACATACAATTTTGATGTGGCTTTACTCAGCTCTGTCATACTTAGATTAATGTTACCCTACTTCTGAAAGTATGAAATGTCCCTTGGTCATGCAGCCAATGTATTCTGCTATGGTAAAAGATTTGGGGTTACCATGAACAACTCATGTTCTCTGCTTGAAATTTTACTCTCTGACACACTGTTAAATAAGGGATGAGGATAGCTCCTGGCATCCATTTTTTGTGCAAAATTAGAATAATTAGACTAAATTATGAATATTACAAAAAAAATAAAAAAAGGAAACAAAGGAAAATGAAATAAAATGCTCATGCCTCAGTAGTTTAGTCAAAAAATTTCACCTTTTTTTTTTTCTGCTGAAAACACATTAAACACAGCCTTTTACAAAGCTAAACAAGAGTAGAATATGAAGAAAGGCTGTATTTAAAATATTTATAATGATGACAAACCTATTTTCTCATTGTAAACTTTTACTTTCAGTAAACCTGGAGACAGAAAACTGTGTTCAGCCTTGGGGTCCAAGAATAAGAACCTCCCAGAATGCTGAACTGCACCTTGGAAATCAAACTCATTGCCAGATGACATGGTGATAATCAACATTCACATACACAGAAGTCACATAGTCTCCTTGTAGAATGATCCCAAAAGCATGCATGTGTGAAATATTTCCCAGGTAAATTGAAAAACAATAGAACAAGGAAGCAAGACCCCCTGACTTGCCCAGTTTTATCATGGAAACAACACATATTTTCTTCTGCTAGTCCTTGCAACTCAAAACACACTTACTCTTTTGCATCAAGTAGCCTCTGTCCCTACTTGGGTCTTACTTTCTTCTGTTGTTCCCAGAGACCATTTATTCTAAGATTTCTTATGTGAGAATACAAATGAAGACTCCTTGGGTCTATAAGGAGAGCACTACTAATCATATTTCCCTTTCTTAGAGAATGGAAACTCAGCCAGCTAAACCATGATCTGCACCTGTGAATGACAGTTGCTGTCTTTTATAACACATTTAATATTATTTATCAAGAAATGAAGATAGTTCTATTAGGATGGTTCTTTTTCTATGGTTCTCTTGGGTGATAAATTAGGACACAATTAAGAAAACATATATCTTAAGGAAGATTTTCTATATGTACTGTTTATACTCACAACCTATAATTCCATTTTTAAGCCCCATAGTTTAAGCAGTTTTCAGTTGTTTAAGTCTTTATACCATAACACTGTTGTCCTTTCGTTATAAGTTCTATTTAATTATTAATCCCAAGAAAAAGTGATAACTGCTAGCCCACCATAATGAAATCCTTTCATCTCCAAAGAGTGTAGAGAAGGTAATATGCCACTGCTGCAAATCTTTCTTTAATCCTTTCTTCTTTTAGAATACAGAGCCATGAAGATTTATCACAGTCCCATAGATTTCAAAAGAAGACTACGGCTTTGTGATGTCAATCCATAGGACCGTAAAGATGCTACTTTGCCAGAGTTATATTGTACTTCTAAAGTGGAATGAGGAAATTGATTTGCAGTAAAATATATCTTATTACTCAATTTTCATATCAAGCAAGCAAAGTTGTCATTCCACTTTTTTCTCATTTCAAATTTTTAATCACTGAATTATTTTCAATGATGTAAACTTGAATATTTTCATGCAGCTGAGGTATAAGATCTTTTTTTTCTTGATTTCCATTGTAAGTGTATTTTTCTTCACAAAATATCTTTGTATCCAGCTGTAACTGTTTATGCTAATTAACTCTTTCTTTTTTGCTTCAAGTATAAGTTAAAAAAAAAACTGAAACAAACCAGTTCCCTAACGTTTTATCATGTCAATGTTCATTTATCTGAGCAACATTTTTGTCACTTTTATTCCTGAATATTACCATTACTGCCTTTTTACCGTTACATGGTTACATGGATGTGGAGTAATGATGATGGAAAAATCTGGGTAGTCTCCCTGTACTCATTACATGCCAACATGCTTTCAAAGGGCTTTGCTGTCCCCGAGTCAATAATTACCAGTTTACAGTTTCACATTTGCTGATGTGTAACAACAAGAGACCTCTTAAAAAAACCAGAAAAAGTAACTAAATAAAAATACCACACATCAACAGTACATTGCATGCCAAACATACTTTCAAAAATGACTGAAAGAAACCAAGTGTCTGCACCTGAGGAAAGATTGCCCACTTAAATAAGCTTAGGTGAGATGTATGCTGCTTTCAAAGATGAGTTATTTGCCTTGGATGGCTAAGCTCATATAATGTCAGGTAACATGAAGATTGTTGCTGTTTGGAATTCCCTATGTCATCCACGTAACAACAAATCCCTGTAAGAACAACAGAAGAATTATCTAGCTCTGCTATTATACAAATAAATTTATTGTTGTTGAGACAAGGCTTACAGAAATATTACTCCAATACCTTCGAGCTGCAGATTTCTTAAAAAAAAAATTAAAAAAATCAATCCACAGAAAACAAAAACACATAACGTCTCTTTTTCTTCTCAGCCTGGAAAGTCTCTCCCTCTCTGTCTCTCCCTCTCTCTGCAAGACCGCCTTGCTCATACAGTTCCGATGCAGTGGAGCATGGCGTCATGAGACGCATATTCCTGAATTTAAATGGAGTGTAACGATAGCGATCCTCCACGAAAATAAAAACAAGGTCCTGATCAGGCTTGGACTACCTTCAGTGTCATTGAAAGGTGAATTAAGAGCATTTGATAATTCCATGGTCAGCTTCGGTACAGATCTTCCCAGTTGTAGCTGTTGTGACCTGCTGGATACCGTGCAGTTCTCCACACAAGCACATATGAATAGAAATACATATAGACACAGACGCACGTACAACTTCCTTGAATGCTGAAACAAACTCCTCCCACGCTCTATTCCTGGCACAAATCTAAATGGCTGTTTTATACATATTAACCCTGTGAAACGCTGTAGGACTTTGCTATTCACCTCCCAGATAATAAACTATCCGTTTGCAAGCCTGTCACACAGTTCACAGATCAAAGAATCAAGGTGTCACCAGCCTTCTTTAGTATAGATATCACTGGTTCTTTACTGCCTAGTTATGCTTGCATAGCCCTTAGACATTTTTGTCTTGAGGTTACTTACCCCATTCAAGTACTCTGTTTTCCTTTTCATGGCATCTGTGCCACAGGCTTGCTGGCTGATAAAATACCACACAAAAAATGCAACCCCCTCTCTCTCCCATTATTTAACTCACTTTCCTCCCATCCTGTCTGTCTGCTTTTGAACATTTTGAACAATTTTCCTGTTAAAAGAAAAAAAAAAAACAAACCCCAGCAAAAGAAAAAGCAAGCCTAATAAAAACTTTCAGATTAAAAAGTAATAAAGGGATTTTTCTTAAAAAAAAAAAAATAAAAATTATAGAGGCTTTTTTTCCTGTTATAGTATATTCAATAGTTTTTATTATATAATCTGTATTCCATGTCTCTTAGGAAAAAAAATAAAGGGGGGGGATGGGGAGGGTGGGAGATGGGGAGATAGGGACCCCAGCTGGGGATAGTGTTTATACCTCTTCATTAGAACAAGGAAGTCCCACAGTTTTCTGTCTTGTGCTCCTTAGACTTGGTTTCCATCCCTTACATAAGAAGGAAGTATGAGGAACAAGTATTTGTACAACTCTTTCTGCCAAGATAGTGCCTATACAAGTAATTTATGAGTAATGGGCTACAGCTGTGATCTCCAGCTCTTAAACTGTTTTGATATTTCAGTAATTACAACAGTTTCATTAACATTTAAAGGGAATAGTCAGTTCAATAACAGTAAGAGACTATTTTGTAGAGCGCGGATCTATTTTACATTTGCAGTTGACATTTGATAATCTCTACATCTAAGCTCTTAGCCACAGAAATGGGATGTTGCACACAGGAAAAAATTATATAAATATATATAACTTCTTAGTAAAACTGTGAAACTGCAGAATAAATGTCCAAGACTGGTAGTGGTATAAAAAGCACATTTTTCCCAGTCTTATATTTGTATGAAACATGAAACATCATTTTTATATCTTTAATTTGTACTGGTGACATCTGTTGATATTTAAAAGAAATAGAAACAGGAAGCTGAAAGAGTGGTAAAATAATCAACAGGTCAGATACGTGAATATATTGTCTGTGTGTATCTAAAAAAATCAGACATCTTCCTGAGATGCCAACTTTTCATTTTATATCAGTCTTCATTTTAAGCTATCATTCCCCTTAGCAACTGCATTTCTGCCTTGCACTGCTGAGGCAATTAAGTAGACTCAACAAAAAAGTATCATTGACATTAGCACAGGCATAATAGAGAATAAGCAGTAAACAGTAAATAAAATTCCGTTTAGGCAGGTTTAATTTGATGAACATGGGAATAAACTGTCTTAAATTCTTCATACTCTATGAACTTAGGAGCTAGATGTTTTCTATAAAAATGCTAGCTCAATGATTAGCAGCAGTGAAAAAAAAGCAAATTAAATGTTAGGAATTACTGGAAAAGGAGTAAGGAACAAAGCATAAAATATCACTAATTGCATAAAACCATAGTTCTCCCATATACTGAACACTACAGTTCTCATCCCCCATTGCTGAGTAATATGGAGAGAGATCAGTGGAAGGTGACCAAAGAAATCAAATGCACATAGTGGTTTCTTGTGAGGAAGGATCAACTAGATAAGGACTCCTCATCCGAAGGAACTGGAACTTGTTAATGAGGGATGATGTAGTAGAGGTGTTTGCAGTGATGAGTGGCCTTACAAACAAAGTAGTGCTACTAGGTCTAAAATAAACAACAAGTGATCCCTACTTCTTCACACACCACGCAGTTCAACTTTAAATTTCTTGCCATAGGGTATGTCGATGCCAAAGTCTTTTCTGTGTTCAAAACAAGGTCCTCAGAAAACAAAATTTTGTTTTCACAGGGTGAGGAATACCTTTTCTTTATCTGAGGAATTTCCTGAGTAGTGAATTTGCTGGAAGCTGGCAGAATATTCTGGAGAACATTCAGTATAATTCTTGTAGTGGCCATAAATTGTTTCCTAAGCATCTACTGTTGACTACTGTCAGAAATAATATTGTGAAGGTGGTTGGTTGATCTAACCAGAGGAATCATAGAATCATAGAATTGTCAGGGTTGGAAGGGACCTTAAAGATCATCTAGTTCCAACCCCCCCTGCAATGGGCAGGGACACCTCCCACTAGA
>WTSP01002374.1:7499-19415 GCA_025331215.1 Actenoides lindsayi
AGAGAAGTTTTTGAGGTTGGGGGGCCTCTGGATTTTCCCCCTGGGGAGAGTTCCGCGGCAAAACAAGAATTTTCCCCCCCCCCCACTCCTCCGCTCCACTCACTTGTGAAATTTCATTCAGGTTTGACTAAGAGAAACCCTGAAAATTACCATTTCCCTTCTGATGTCAGCACCGTTCTGGCACCTTGCCTGTGAATAACCGACCAGGAATGTTTCAGATCCTGCGCTCAGGCCCCAGCTGCAGCTACACCTCCAGACGCCCTGAGCTCTGGGCTGTGCTCACCCCAGTGCATCAACACGCCCACCTCGAGCTGCAGACAAGTGGGTTTGTACTTTTTTATAACACTGTTCGTGTCCGGAGCCATGGTTTGAGTGATGTGAATACAGCCCGAGAAGCACGAGGCGCAGAAGGGAGGGGCACCCGCTCTGAAAATCGCCCTTCTGCTTTGAGTTTGTGGCACTGCATTTGCTCTTTTTGGTGAGGGGAGAGCGCGGTGGTAGC
This sequence comes from Actenoides lindsayi, assembly GCA_025331215.1. Classification (NCBI taxonomy): domain Eukaryota; kingdom Metazoa; phylum Chordata; class Aves; order Coraciiformes; family Alcedinidae; genus Actenoides; species Actenoides lindsayi. The sequence goes on from WTSP01002374.1 coordinate 8,002, forward strand.
CTGTGCTGCCTGCAGAACCTTGCTGTTGGCTCGTTGCCTGCGTTGTCTTTGCAGGTGACTGTGTTTTTGTTGTGGGACAGAGGTCTGGAGCGGAGTTGGAAGGGTCACTTGGCCTGCTGTCCTGCTTCAGGGGTGGGATCAGCAGTGCCCGAGCACAGGGCAGGCAGCGAGGGATGCGATGGAGCTGCCTCAGTCTGTTGCAGTGCTCTGCTTACCCTTGGCATCGGGCAGCAGGAAAAGCAGTTACAACTTGGATCTTCTTCGCTGAGTATCTCTTGTTCTCCTGGTTTCTCTTGGTATGGAGAAGAGAGGCTGCCGTGCCCGGTAACCTGCTTTTAAACGTGTGGCTTTCTGCCTGTCCCCTATTTCCTCCAGATAAACTTGGGAGTTAAATTGCAAAATATCTCCCTTTTATTTCCAGATGACTGGGGGTTGCATTGGAGGAGAGATTGGACTGTCCTGCTCTGCCACCTGAACTCCTTCTAGGATCCTGAAGCTGACCGGGCTCGCTTCTCTGTGTAGGATCCTTCCTGTAGGCTTGTTTGGAATTTTGTACTTCATAACAGTCTGATGATGGATTTAAAGTCCAAATGACTGCAGGACTATGCACCCTGTACAAGCTTAGGAGGAGAATCTGGTATTCATTAACTGTATGTAAATAATTAAACCGGTGCCAGACCAGAGGTGGTCTTCCCTCAGACCTTCTCCTTGTGAAATAGTTGGAAGAAAAGTTTCTCTCTCTGTGCAGAAGAGACATTGAAACGGGGGAAGTGCTGGAATTAGTTAAAACTTGACTTCCTCCCCCAAAAACCTGAAATCTCTCTGACTTTGGAGCTGGCGTGGCTAACGAAGGGAAAGGCTTCCCATTCAAGGCCAGTTTACCGAGCGTCATCACGTGTCCCCAGAAACTGCCTTTTTGTTGTGCTGGGGCTGCACGTGTTTTGCTGGTGGTCTGAGGAGTCCCGAGCCCTGCTCTCCGGGCTGGGGTAGCTGTCTTGGCGAGGGGGTTTGCTTTTTTTGACTAATAAAACCAAACCCAAACTCATTTGCTTAGCGTGACGTGGAGGGCTTGTGGTAATTCTGCTGCTTTGGATCTCCTGGAAAGGAGTCGAGGCAGCTGCTGCCCATAATAGATTGGAACATTTACTGGTTTAAAATGGTGTGTGGATAATTGGGACAGTGTTGTGATAGTCCCCCCACTTTCCTTGCCTCCACACCCTGTGTCTTCAGAGTAGATGTTTCAAAGCCCTGTCTCTCAGAATCAACTCTGATGCTGTACTAGTTTGTACTTTCTCCATGGACGTGGGGGGGTGCCTGGAACAGTCTTCTTTTTTTTTTCTGGTTTTAGAAAACATCATTTCTCTAGAAATGTTGTTTCTGGCTGTTAGGGGGCAGAACGTGGCTCCACTGGCACAGGGCATGTCAGGGGGATAAAGAGACTTTTGAGGTGAGGAGTGTGCGAATCCGAGGTGAGAGTTTGTGGTAGAAACAGTTCAAAAAGCAGCGCTCGTGCTCTGGAGGAGAAGCAAAATGCCTGGTTAGCTGTGATCCGCTCTTTGGATGTGCAGAAGAGACCAGCAGACCTACCCCAAATTATCCTACCTGCTTGTACTTTAAAGATACTCCAGAGTGCCTTCCCTGGCCTTCCTGCTTGGCTCCCAAGGCATGGCAGCGCTGCAAAAGCTTGTTTCCACCTTAATTGTGATTGATTACCTCGCAATCTAGGACAAGATTTCCTTTGAAAAGCTATGTGCTGATTTGGTGTCAGGAATTAAAATCAGATGAAGCGATTAGCGCTCTATGAAATATCCCAGAGCAACCCAGCGCTTCTCAGCGTGTTTTGGTCCTTAACCCTCCCCTCCCTTCTCCTCTGGAGCAAGGTCCCAGATCTGTTGTCCACACGCTGAGGAGAATAACTGCTTGGGTGTATTGCGTCAGGAGATGGTGGTGTCACTTGCTGCTGAGCTTCAGAGGGTGGATTTCCTGGCTTTGGGGGTGAACGCGGGGCGTGTTGGAAGGGCACGGCGCCGAGGGGACGGCGACGCTCGCGCGGAACCGCGGGCACGTGCGGAGGTGAGCTCGACATCTGGAAAGGGCAAGGAACTGTTGAGAATTGTCACTGCTGTCAAGGCACAGTCATGGCTCGTCTTCTTTTTCTCATCCGAGTTGTCTTACAGTTTCTTGTTATACCTGTTCCTGGAACCAGCGAAGACTTTGCAGCGTTGGCTGTTCCTCCTCCCCCCGTGGCATTGGCACAGTTAGGAATTTTTTCTATCTTCTCACCAGCTGCCAGCACACACTCCTTTTAACTTGCTAAGCAACTCCCCACGTTGTTCATTTTGCTTTAAAAGAAAGCTGGGTTTTTCTGGATGGTGATGAAATAAAAGCCCAAGGACAGAAACGAGCTCGGTGCAGTGGACCCAGGCTTCAAAACTCACTACCAGTCAAGGGCTGGTGGGCTTTGTTTTTTTAGAATTAAATAACAATGACCTTGGTCACTGTGGGGTTTGGGATTCCTGTTGGGCTTGCCAAGTGTCATGAACCTGAATCGCAACGCGGTTGGCTTGATGAAGGCTCCAGTTGCCTGTCTTCTGCTCTCTGGGAGCTGGCTTGGCTGCAGCTCCAAGTTTCTTGCCTACAGAGTCTTCCGATCTCCCCCAACCTCCTCTCCTCTTACCAAGGCAGGCGTGCCAGCAGCTCGGCCCTGGGGATGGTTTGGGTGTAAATCCTGGAGATGGGTTGGTGCTCGCTGCGAAGTTACCGAGCGCATCCCCGGTGAATGCAGATGGTAGCTTGTCCTTACTGCAATTGCAAATATTTTTGGTTCCGTGGAACTGAACTGGAGTCTTGAAGGCTGAATTTTAAGGCTAAAATAAGAGGAGGCTCAATAAAATCCACAAAAATAGCTTCTGAGTTTGTCAGCTGCTGTAATGAGAAGGGAAATAACTTTTCTTCTGCCTATTAGGAAATCAAAGCTTCGTTACCTTGTGTCGTGTCGGATCCCTCCTAGAAAACACCCTGGTGGGGTCAGGAGGGACTGCCCAGGGTTTAGGGTGTGCAAAGTTGCTTCCTAACGAGGTGACACTCGGGCTGAGCCTGGTGCAATACAAACCGTGCTGGGAAGGTCGGTGCTACCCTGTCCCTGGGGGATGTTTGAGATACTCTCGGAGTAATGAGCAGATTGTTCATTACCCCAGCTCCTGGCTGGGGTAATTTGGGGTGTCTTTGGGCAGTGGCAGCTGGCTGACCCGCGTTACCCCATCGCAAAGCAGAGGGGATGTCCACTGATGACCTCCACGTTGGAATTCGGCGTGCGGGATGCGAGGGCGATGGAGCGCGGAGTTGGGTGCTGAGTCAACCAGAGGTTGCCCGTCTCCTCGCTCATTCCAAAGCAGAAGCAAGGGAGAGCTTCTCTTAATTCTGAAACGTGGCTTCTAGAAGCTGCAGGCCCCGACACGCAGCTCTTACTAAAACCAGCAGCTGCTCTGGAGAAGCCGGAGCTCTGCCCGCTGAGCTGAGGTAGCGTCTGACAGCCGTCCCCTCGCTCTTCACCGTCAGCCTGGCCTCGTCCTCCTCCATCTCAAGCGGTGTGTGCACTTGGAGAGCTGGCACCTCTGGAGACCTGTCGTGTTTGAAAGCCCTGACCTGATCTGGAGATGTCTCCGGGGTGGGTCCTCACCGACCTGGAGCGGTAGGAGGTCATGGGAATTTGCCCGTCCAGTTGAGTCTGTTCAGCTATCGTTTGTTTATTCTGGTGCAAAACGAGACAGATTTGCAAAGTGATGAGATATTCAAATACAGATGGAGCTTTCAGACAGACAGAGGTGGGTAGAAACCTGCAGTGCTGCATTTTATGGATGAAGAGCTAGCGAGAAATTGTTTTTACAAAGCTGGAAGACTCTGCTGGAGGTGCTTTATCAACTCTCGAGCGCGTACCGGGACCCATCGCGTTTCCGTGCAGAAAAGGCTTTTAATGAATTGATAGAACCAGTTACAGCAAAAGTCAAGTCTGGTGAACCTCTTGCAGTGGTTCTTCCTTCAGGCTTCACGTGTTGGAAACCATCCACCGCGGTCGGTGGCAAAAGACATCTGTCCGTGAGATCAGCAGCGCTTGCTCGCAAGGGAGCCGAGGTTACGGAGAATTAGCTGGAGGGCTGAAGTTTGCCACAGGTCGCAGTTGTCTCCCTGTATTTATGGGGCTTCTGGAGCCTTTTCAGGTTTTCAATGGTGCTTAGTGCAAATATTTTGCATCTCGCGCGTGATCCGGAGCAGCTGCTCCCTTACTGATTGAAATGAGATCGCTTAAGTAGCGCTGACACTTAGGTTAATTTTGCTCTCCCATCCTGGCCTTTCCTCCTCCTCCTGCCTTTTTTTTTTTTTTATTAATGGCTTGGTTTTGGCCCGTTCCCTTTCCTGTGGTACAACGTGAGCTTGCTTGCTCCTTCTAGTGTGTAAGAAGGCCTGGAATGAAAACGCTGTAACGAGACACGGCACCGTCTTTTTGTTGACTTGCCTCCAGTTCATTAGAGCAGACGTAGGAGGTTGGCTAAACTTAAAGCCTGATTTAATATTCAGGAAGGAAGTTTCTTTCCATCTTAAAAGGAATGCCACCTCATTACAACTCTCACGTGGTCCTTGGGATCATCTCCCGGTTTTCATTCCATCTCGGTGTTGCTTCAGTTTTTGGGAGGAGTCTACAGTGGCACTTTGGAAAGAAATGTTGGGGCGAGTTGGTTGAATAGGGAGTTGAAGTCTCAGAGTGAGGGAGTAGCTGCTTTACTCATTATTTGGATGGGAGGAAATTCTGTTTTCACCCTTCAATGTAAACTGAAATCATTGGCGGTGTTAGAGGTCACGCTGTCTAAATCCCAAACTCTGTAATCCGTGAAATGTCTGAAAACTTCACCAGTCTTCAGCTATTACCAAAAAAAATTACAATCCTCTGTTAATTTTGACTTCATTTTAATTCAGTAAATAGTGTTCCTCAGAAACTCCTGCTGTGTTAGTTTAACCGTGGGGGTAGTTGTCAGCTCCTGCTTCCACATCAGTGTCTGATAAAGAAGGAACCGCTTGCCCAGCCCGGCCATTCGAGCTGGGCTGGGTTGGCAGATAGGGACAACGTGTGGCATCCAGCCTGGCCCCGAGAGCGAGCTGTGCCACGGCCAGACTAGGCCTAGGCTTGGGCTTGGCTCTTCCCTGCCACTCAGAGCCCCTGCAAAGGCTGTTCTGAAACAACGTGGATGTTCAGTCACATCATCTACGTCATGCTAGCAAAAGAGAGGTGGAGGGAGGGAAGGGAAGTGAAGCCTCTGGGTGTTCTTTTAGTTTTTCAGGTGGTGGAGGTTCTCTTGTGCTCTTTCCACAAGGACATGTACCCAGCCTGGGGACAGGAGAAGTGTCCCCAAGGAACCTGCTGTCGTGTAGCTGGTGCGTCTGAAGAGGACGAGGGTGCTGTGGGTGACGTTCAGCCTGGTGCTAACTCGGTGTTAAACCAGAGCAGGGTTTCCCCCCTCTGCCAGGTCAGCCCCATCTCAGTGTTTAGTTAAAACCTAAACCTTCCTCAGGTCTTTCTGTACCACAGCTTTTCGCAAGTTCAGAAAAATATCCCGTTAACCTGACCACGCATCTGCCATTGAGTAGGGCCTGAAGATTGCAGCAAACCAGTTGTGTGTCATCTTTAGATAGGCTAGTGGTTGGAATAGCACATCGAGGGTCCCGAGAGATACTAAATAACGGGGGGTGATAAGCGTGCCAGAGACAACTGACTGAGGAAAGGGACTGCAATCCCAAGCCTTGATAAGCTGGATTTGTTGCGTTTGTTAAGGAGGTTTTAGAGTCGGGCTGGGAAGGAAAGAGGAGATCGACACGTGCACTGTGTTTGGAACACAGGCGGGCTCGACACCTTCCCAAACAACAGAAACCCCTCAGATCCCTGCTCGTACTTGGGCACAAACTCTTGGCGGGTTATTCCCACCGTGGGTTTGAGGTGTGGGGCTCTCATTTCACTTCCCCACCAAATCACCTTCTTCTAGGACCAAACCGTTCCATAATGATACATCCTGTAAGCAAAACTCGGGGCGGTTTTAATCAATTTGAAGAGTGTCAGTAAGAGTGGGGCTTGGGAAAGTCCTCCGAGATGCGCGGCCTGGCCTCTTGCTGAGTAATGTTAATGGGGTAATTACTGAGTTGTGTTTAGCCAGGGAGATGGAGTTCACAGGATAGCTGCTAGGAGAAAACTTCCTCGGCTTTTTTTTCCACTAGAAAAATTTAGTATCCTGGATTTAGAGAAAATCTCCTCAAAGGAACCGGTCTAATTGTACAATCAAGGAAAGGAATGTGGTGTTTAATGGGGCTCATTCTAAATGCAGGGGAGCTCCAAATAACTTGTTTGGAAGCGGGGGACCAAAGTAACTCTAAAATGTCCCGTTCTCCTTCTGTGCGGAGCGTCGGTTTATTCTGAGGTCTCTGTGTTATCAGAGGATTAGAGGAATAGAAAGTTTCTTCAGTCGAGCTCTGACCTACTGGAAAAAGTCAAGGAAAAAAAAAAAAAAAAGAAGGCTCCCTCTAGTTGCAGAACTGAAACTGTTGAGCAGAGGTCAGTTACCGGAACGCTTTGGCAACGAGGAATTTAATCTGCATTGGCCGCTGCTAATGAGATGATAATGATAAATCACCTTGCAGTTCTGTAGTCAAATACAGCATTCTAGGATTCCTGGGGTCGAGATGGGGAGGTTTTATTTTTCTGTGCCTTATGGAAAAATTGGGTTTATCCTGCGAGCTTCCAAAAGGCGAGTGTTTGTAACCCTGAAACTGATCCTGAACGACAGGCCAAAAGTCAGGTTTTGGTACCCCAGGCTTATGGGCACGAGGCAGAGCAGCCCAGTTTGCCTTGTTACTGGAGTGCTGGTTTACGCCCAGTACCGATGCGGGCTTGGCCTGTTGTCCTGCTTCTGCTGAGGGAAGTTGGTGGCTTTCTCAAGTTTAAAAAAGGGAGGAGAGCACGTATTTCTGTGATGCTGTTCGCAGTAAAACACGCTTGTTGTTGAAACTGTCCTGGTAGGATGCTTGATACACATCAGTGTGGTGTTTACACGGGGCTTTCTGGGTGTTTTGTCTTCTGGGGGCATCTTTGTCTACTGCGGAGGAGGATCTTCCTTTTTATCTTCACTTTAATTTCCCCTCAGCCTCTTCTGTCTCTCTTTCAAAGCGGACCACCAGAGGAAGAGAGGCGATGGAGTGTGACCCAGGGCGCTGGCCCTTCAGAAGGCTATAAAAGGCAGCGAGTTCAGGCTGGGATACTGACCTTAGCACAGCCAGTTGCACCTTAAATAGATCAGATGAAAGAGTTCCTCGCTGGAGGACGGACCGCGTTTGCTCGCGAGTGAGGACGGTCGCTGGTTTGTGCTCCTTTCTCAGCTGGAACTCTCTCCGCTGGTTACGGAGGAACCGGAGCCGCTTGCGCTTGGAGTTTCAGGAGCCGTGGCCGGGCATCAAAGTGTCTGAAGTGCCAGCTTGAGGCACGGGAGTGACCCGTGGCCGAGAGTAGGGTTTGCTGAAGCATCTCCTGTTGGCTGTTGTTCCGTTGCCCCCTCCCCGTTAGTTCCGTTGCCTCAGTGACATCGTGGCGTTGCCACGGTTGGATAACGTTGCAGGGGAGTTACTGCTGCTTGCCTCGGTCTTCCAGTCGGTGTGAATCGTCCCAGCCTGGCTGGTTTTGGTGGGTCGGAGAGGCTTCGTGCCAGCTCTGCTTCATCATGTTTGTTTACAAGTACCTGTGCCGTGTGTGCAGGCGCTACCACCCCTATTACACCTTCGTGCCGGTGAGTAGGAGGAAAACGGGGTTCGGCTTGACCAGGGCACTGGGGCCTTGACGCCGCGGGCAGCGTAACTCTCATGGTGTCCTTAGAACTTGAAAATGGGGCAGAGGTTGAGTCTATGGGGAGGGCGTGGAGGTGGGAGGTCAAAGCCCTCATCCTTGGAGGCAACGTGGATGCGGCGTGTTCGTGGTGTTGGGATCTCCCAAGACCTGACCCAGCCTTGGTGTCTCTCAGCAGCCTCCGAGGTCTTGGTGGCTTCGGAGGATACGGAACATGCTAGAAATGGCAAAGGTCGGGGCAGCCTCCCCACTTCGATCGGGGTTGCCTCTTAGAAACGTTAATGCTCCGTTGATAGAGCCTCTCGGCAGCCTCGCAGTCAACACTAGGTGTTTTTCCTGAGTGATTCTCCATTTGTTGAGGCTGTGTGTGGAGGTTCCCTTGCCTGGGCACGGCTGGTGCTTCTCAGCGGGCTGGAAAATGGGCAGGGAAAGACGCTGGGTTTGGACCCAGGTTATTTTCCCTGAGCTGCTGTAGGTGTTACCAGCCTGTTAAGCTGATGCTGTCGTTGTTGATTTTCTGCTTCGTAGTTTGTTGATTTTGATAGAACCAGCACAGCAAAGTTGGGGGGAACGCGGATGGGTTTATTCTCTTGCCTGGTTCAATGATTAAATCCAACACGACCGTGATCCCAGCTGACTAATTCTTAGGGAAGATGACTCCCCTTTCCCAGCACTGCCCAGCTGTAGCCGATGTGGCAATCTGCTTTGTAACTTCCCTGCCTGCGGCCACTACTTGCCCTTGCTTTGGGCAGCAAGAGCTCGGAGACACGAGGGAAGAGCGTGCTCTTCTCCCAAGACCTAGTTCCTTCACTTCAGTAAGACCCCATCCGAGATTCAGCCAGGGGACCGGGGAGCGGCTCGTTCCGCGGGACGCCCGTAACCAGCGGCAACCTCGAGCAGCATCTTCTGGGCTCGGGCCCTGGATGGAGGAGCAGCCGCTCGGGCTGGGCTTTGTACCGACGCTCGGCAGCCAAACAATAGTGGGTGCCGGCGGGGCCGTGTGGCGAGTCACGTGCGCGGGGCCGTTTCTGCCGGGGTCCTTGCCCATCTGCGCTCGGCTCTTTCTGGGTTGGCAGGCGCGGGTCCAAGCCCTCGCAGGCAGCCAGCTCCGCGGCCGGAGATTACGAGCGCTAACCTTCCTGGCAGGAACGGCGTGGCTTTGCTTTTATGCAGATTAGCCATGTGCTTTCTCACTTCAAGGCGTTCCGCAGGAAAAGACGTTTCCTGCCTTCGGTTCTGGGCGGGAGGCTCCGCAGCGTCGCACCGGCCCGGGGTTGAGCCTCTACGCGACGAGCGGGCTTGGGAGAGGGATTACGGCGGGGTGTGTGTGTGTGTGTGTGTGTGTGTGTGTGTCTCCCCCCCTTCCCCTTCCACCTCCACCGCTACGTCACCACAACACAACCGCACGCGCGCTCGTACTGTTGGTGTCATTCATTCGGTGCCAAGATTGCTTTAAAAAATTCCCTTGGCCCCAGTTCAAACAGGAGTACAGCTGGGATGTGTTAGATTTTAGGCAGTCTGCCCTCAATTTGAGATGAGTTATAAATAGCAGTGCCGACTTCCTTAACTACCACTCTCCGAGGTAAAATGCAGGTTAATTACTGTGGGAATCAATTAGGGCTTCTCTCGGTTAAACAGCCTGTAATGCTTTTTGTTACGTTTTATCACAAAAAACGGACAACAGATCTGGTCGGGAAGAGATTTCACATCCAAGGTGAGAGCTTAGGGCTTTTTTAATTTGTTTTTTTTGGCCTTTCTGGGGTTTTTTTTGTGTGTGTGTGGTTTTTTAAATTTTTTTTTTATTATTATTATTAATTTTTTTTTAGCAGCTGAGGAATCCAGTTGTGGCCAATACCCGCGTTTGCCGATAATTGAATGACGCTGATTTGAGACTGTAGAGCTGAGCAAATGACTGCCCTCCCTTTCCTTTCTTTGGCGTAATAAAACACAAAGATGGTAGGGAATTAATCGGGAAAGTCAGAATTACATTTTTCTCTACAGCTACGGAGGGTTTGGCTCTGCCTTCCCAAGTGGGATTTCCCTCTTCCCTTTACGTCGTTTTCCTGCTGGGTCCGCTAAGCCCCTTCCAATTGAACCAAACTGTTCTTTCGAGAGGCCAGATTTCTTTTCTACCAGACAAAATCTGCAGAGTGTTGCTTGTGGAAACCTCGTGTCTGCTTAGAAGCTTTTTGGGTTTGGTTTTTTTTTTTTCCCTCGAGGAAAACTCTGGCGTTGTTTCTGCAGAGCAGCTGGTTTCACGGTGCAGTTTTCATTTTAGGGGTCTGATGCCCTTCCCCTGTGACGATGTGGAGAGCGTTTGAACTCGGCGGTGTAAGCGCCCGTTACAACCTCTTAGTCTGGAAATATCTGATGGTAGCTCAGAAGCTCGGGGGTTTCTCCGGAGCACCGTCGGAGCCGCTTGCGTTCCGCGCGCGGGACCGAACGGGTTTGTCTTCGGCAAGTTTTGATCGGCGGCAGGGCTGTGCTTGGCCAGGTTTCGGTGTTTCACCGGCCTTCTAAACCAGCAGATGCTGCGGCTGGAGGGAGAATAGAAGCAATTTCCATCAATGCAAGGAGGTGTAAGCGGGGGGTCTGGACTTCAGTCATCAAGGAGCAACACTTTCTCTCAATTATGTCTCTCTGTGGCAGGGCCTTTGCTTTTGAAGTGTAATCACAGTAATCTACTCCTGTGGTTTCCTATTGAAAGGATTTCCCACGTATCAGTCCGGAGAAGAATCTCCAGCCTTTTGCAGTCGGAGTTTGGCATTTCCTTATTTATCCTGAAGTGTTCTTGCAAGCGAACGGGCGTCTCATCCTCTTGGCTTCCCCACCTCGTGCCACGTGCGGGGTGTAGCCGCGCAGCACCTCCTCTCCACCCCCCCAAAGCCTTGGTGCCAGCCCTTGGATCGATCTGCTCATCACCGCCTTTCGACTCGGGCTGCTCTTTTCTTGAGGCACGCGTAGTGAAATCACCTGAAAGGGTCGAGATAGCAGATTCAAGGAGACTTCCTGGTGGTAGGCTCTCGAACCCAGAGCGACGTCGCTAAGACGAGAGCGGTCAAAACCCTGGCGGTGGGAGAGCTGCGTGTCTTTAATGGGAGACTCGGAAGGGAGAAAGAAAGCGTGGCCGCGTTCGAGACGTGGCAGCCCCGGGGAGCGGGGAATTAGCCTGTTGGTTCCCACCGAGCCAGGAGCCTGTGTACAAAATCCTTCCTTCGTTAGAGATTAATTGGCGTTTACCTTTCTTCTGTTGAGAGAATTTTATCTATGAGGCTGTAATTTAGAGTGATGCTCTTGGTGTTTGTTTTTAGCATCCTGGGCGCGCTCGGGCCCGGCGGAAAAGGGGCGGTTCGAGCAGCGCGCTGTTGGAGGCACCTCGTGTGCTCCTGCGCTGAGCAGTCGAGGTGACGACTTGGTGACATCCTGCAAATATTTTGGGGGCTTCTTGGGTTTTTTTGCTTTTCTTGGGTTTTTTTGCTTTTCTTGGGTTTTTTTGCTTTTCTTGGGTTTTTTTGCTTTTCTTGGGTTTTTTTGCTTT
>WTSP01002376.1:0-12236 GCA_025331215.1 Actenoides lindsayi
GCCAGCGCACGGGGCCGGCTCAGCTCCAGCTCCTCACCCCCAGCACCCCCAGGTCCTTCTCCCCAGGGCTCTCTCCATCCCCTCACCCCCAGCCTGGGCTGGTACTGGGGGTTGCCCTGACCCAGGGCCAGGACCTTGCTGCTTGAGAAGTGATGATGATGGTAAAACTGCCCAGCAGAAGTACCTGCTGCCTGCTCCCTGAGGACACCAGTGACAGCACCAAGCAGCCCCTTGTGGGTTAACACTTGACTGCAAAAAACCTGGAAACAATTACATGTGACATGAGGTGCTGTTATTAGATCTGCCCAAGAGGAGATAAGGTATTGCTGCTGTTCTTTTTAATTCCCCCTCTCCAAGCAGCAAAACAAAACTGGAGTCCATTTAATGGAGAGGTGAAAGAAAACCAAAAGAGGATAAAACTGAATTTGGATACGTACCAAAAAAATGTATTTATGTAAATAGAGCAGAATGTTTGCATGGAGTGTAAATGAAATGGTAAGTAAAATTAATAATCTTATCTGTGTACAAGAGAAGGACACACATTAGGTAAGAACTGTAAATATGTTTCTGATTCTAACCAGTCTATGCTAAGTCTACCAAGCCTGGGTGTCTTACCCACCTACTGTGAGTGTTTTGGAACTGGAATGGAGATATTTTGCAGTGAATTGTCATAAACATAATTACCTTCTCAGTCACCCTTTTGTTATTTTATTTTGATAGTCAGGCCTTTCAAAACTAAACAAAAACCACTGCCTTTGCTGTCAGGGTAGAAGATTGGCAGTGATATCTCCCGGCTCTCATTTCAGTCTTGCTGTGTAGCCTTGGATAAAGTCACTTAAGGTTTTCTGTTTTTCAGTGGTAATCTGCAGTGTGGAGCTTCCAGTTGTCATGTCAGCTTGCTTTTTATGTTCTTAGCTGCTTCATGGAAGTTCAGTAGGAGGAAAACTTGCCTGTTTTTCTTCAAAGATTGGGCACCAATTAGTGTTTAATCAGTACTCCTGATGCCTCATAAAATCGTATTTTAAACAGTCTTTTTCTTGCTATTGTAAAGGTTGGGATTCATGTTCTGTTTTCCTCCTCCTGACTAAACTCCATCCAGTGACGACCTGAGTGTCTTGTCTTTCCACAGATGTCATCTGGGTGATCCTCAGCGTGGAAGCTGGAGGACTTCTGGGTGTAACACAGCAGCTGTCGTCCTTTGAAACGGAGTTCAACACGCAACCCCATCGCAAGGTAGAAGGAAACTTTAACCCCTTCGCCTCTCCACAGAAGAACAGGCAACCAGATGAAAACAACCTAAAAGACCCTGGGGGTTCCGAGCTAGGCACAATCAGCAAAAACACATGGGGGCCTGCTCCTGACCAAATCGAACAAGATCAGAATGGACTGTCACAAAACTCTGTAAATCTCTCCCCCAGCAGTCACTCGAACAACTTGTCGGTAGTGACGTACAGTAAGGTAGGTGCCCTGGGAGAACAGGAGAATGGGTAGGTGATGAGACTGGGATGTGTGTAATAGTTCTTCGTTACAAACTGCAAAAGCCCTTCCCTTCTGCTTCTGCCAGACCTGCTAAGGAAGGTTTTGAATTTGACTGTCTGACTCTGCCAACTCCTCGTGTTATATTAAAACATTTTTGCCTCTGATAGACTCTACCAGATCCACCTTTTCGGTTGGTTTGTTTGTTGGGGTTGTTTTTCTTTTTTTCTTTAATTTTTGCTTCAAGTCCTTCTTAAAATTGATATAATCTTGTTTGGGTGCTGTAACTATTAGTGGCTGGAGCCAGCTCCAGTTGCGTGTGCAAATAAGTCAAAATATCTCTCTAGATGTGCTCCTGAGTTGTACATCATTTTGCAAAGAAAGAAATCAAGTAACCCCACCCCCAAAACCTAAGATTAACCAGATAACTTCTTTTTAGCTGGTGTGGGGAGACTACAGAGCTCAACATTCTGATCCCAGCAGCTACCTGTCAGGAACAGTCAATCAAAGGACTATTCCTGTCTGTGTCCTTGTCTTGTTTATAATTGTAGGTGACTTCTAAATTATCTTTACTTTCAATCTCTCTCAAAAGCTTGCTTGGTGGATGCTATATGAGTCTGAGTGATATTTTGACTGGTTTTTTTTTTATTTGCTTGTGTGTGAAAAATGAATCGCAGGATTATTTACAACTGGGAATCCACCTGTTAATGCAGCCAGTCTGTGTAGGTGTGTACTGTCGTATGTCAAACTAGTTTCATTTTTAAACTCCTTTACAAATGCTTTACTGTACTTTGAGCAGGCTGTGTAGGACAATAACACTTGGTTGCTGAATGACTTAATAAAGCCCTAATGTTAGTTCACCTACAGCACTTTAGTTCCTAACTGGATGAACTGCCTGTCCTCTTACCAGTGGATCATATTTTAGTGACCTACTTTGCACCAGGGCTATGCATTTCTGGTTTTAACTGATGGCATGCGTGGGATTAACTGTTTGACAGACTACCCACCACCCTTCTTGTGTTTTGCACCCCAAACATAAATGGCTGTAAGCTGGGTTGGCTCCTGCTTCAAGATTCTCGCTCACTACAAGTGAAATGGATGGCTTAGGAAATGGTAAATTAAAACCCAAACCAAAATAAAGCCTTTCACCTCTCAGTTCAAATACAGCCTGAATGAGCAGTGCCTGAAAGCCGCTGCCTTGGAGCAGTTGGTGGCTTGGTGTTCCCCCGAGGACACTGGCTGTTGGCTGGCTGCAGGGGTGTCGAGGTCCTCGTACAGCTTCTCCCCATCAGCTTTATCTCGGGAGCTTCAAGGGGGAGCTCTGCTCTGCGGGCAGCTGATGGACCTACCCCAGCAGATGGGTCCCAGCTCTGTGCATCAGTTGATGAATAATCAAAATCAGTCACCAAGTACAGCTTGGTGAGGCAGTGCACATACCTGAGCCTTTCACAGCTAAAATAACTAGCTTTAATTTAGGTGGGAAAACTCAATTCCATTTTTGGTGGTCAGCTTTAGGTTAGAGGTAGCTTGGGTTTTGTGTTTTGTTTTCGGGGTGGTTTGTTGGGGGTTTTTGTGGGTGGTTTTTCCCCCCCCCTTGCCTATTTTCTGAGCGCAGAGCTTGACAGTTGCTTCGTAGCTGATTTGCACTTGCAGGTGGATAGATGTGGAGCTGCTGATGTACCCACTGCTGAGACAGTTCCTGTGGAGAAACTCAGAATGTGGGAGTTTGGCAGTAGCGTGGCCTTCAGTTTTCAGTAGGTCTCTCCCAGGGGGTTCGTAGCCTTACCCTTCCTAGTGAGAGCAGAGCAGTGTGGGCACCAGGAGGCACAGGGAACCGCTGGACGCTTGGCCCCGTGGGAGATGCTTTGTCTTCTCTGAGAACGTCGGTGTAAGAAACCCCGATACCTGTTGGAGGTGCAGAGGACATAGCAAAGGTCAGCTCTGGTGGGGAAAAGCAAAGCCAAAAAGGAGAGTGAAGCACTGCCAGAGAGGATTTCACTGAATTTGATTAAATCAGCATTTAGCTAGTAACCCAAAGTCCATGAGCAGGAACCCCTACGAGATGTGAACCTTTCTAATCTAACCTCAGATGTAGGGTAGGTGGCCTTTCTCCCCCCTTTTTTTTTTGTTGTTGTTTTGGTTTGTTTTGTTGGTTTTGTTTGTTTCTTTCTTTTTACATTTACAGAATATTCTTGGGTGAGGTTGAGGTGGATTATCTGAGATAAAAGCAGGAACTTTGTTTCTTGCTTTCTTCAGAAGGGATAACTTCATGGTTTTTCTCAGAGATGGGGTGGGGTATGTGAAAGTTTATTGATTTATTTTATTTTATTTGAGGGGTTTTGTTTCTACTACAGTGTTTCTATTTGTGACATGATCAAACCTCTTAGCTTTTCCTTTGGAGGCTGTTAGTAAGGTAGGTCTGAAGATCAGAATCCCGTTCCAGCCCTGCCCTCCCTGTCCAGGGCAGGAGGCATTCTGCCACAGACTTAATATTCCCATCAGGACAATCCTGGTTCTGTAGTGAAGGAGTTTGAGTAGATTTGACATCCTAGATACTCGATCTCCTTTAAAATCCCCAGATGAAGATGCTCACTATCCCCAGGGTAGGTCTAGCACTAGCACAATGCTCTTCCTGCAGTCAGGAAATCCTTCTGGAAAAGAAGATAGATACCCTTTTGGTTTTTCTTTTTCTGAGAAGGGGTAATGTGTAAGCAGCAGCCCCACCTGGGGCTCAGATTAAGAGGAATAAGACTTACTGGAGGTGATGTCAGAAGTATTAAACCACCCAATCAGCAAATGGTTTTCCAGTACCAGTTAGGAAAAGCTGTATCTGGCCCATCTTCCCCAGGGACTCGACCTGTACTCTGCTGCTTGAGGGGGCAAAAGAAAAACGACTACAATTGGAGCTGTTGCCATGTGATTGAATATTGCTGTGAAAGGCTTTATTTCAAGTTCTAGGAGCAGACAAAAGAGTGCTGTGGGTTGGTTATGTTGTTGCCCATTAGGATTCCTGCACCTTACTGGGCAGGAGCTCTGATATTTTTGTCTGCCTTCCTGTGCTCGGGGAGTGGAGTGAATCCCTCGTCGTGTTTGACCCCGTTTGGTGAGATACAGCAAAGGGGATGGGTACAGCCTAGGTCAGGTGTTTGAAAGGGCCTGTGTCCCATGCTGAGAGGTAATAGAAGCCCTTAAAAATGTCTCTGATCACTGTGGAGGTTTCCTCAAGAGCAGATGGAGACCCCCAAGATGTGCAGTTGCACGAGACACTGAAATCTTTGAGATAAAGTTAGCGGTTCCTGGCATCTGCAGTTGTAAAATGTGCTAGAAGTTGCCAGAGCTCGCCTGTATCAGTTCTCCCTCTGGTGCAAGCTGAGCAGGTGGGACTCGTCCTCCAAAATTCCCCAGTGGAGTCAGGATCCCGGTGACACTGACGTTGCCATCTGCTGCTGGATTAAACAAGTGTATCGCTGTTTCACATGTGGAAACATTCAAAATGCTTTTGTACACCAGCACAGAGTACGTGGTTTGGATGCTTTGCTCGGTGAAACAAACTTTCCTAGGCAAGTTAAAAAAAACAAAACCAAGGCAAAACAAGACACTGAATTCCCACTAAGCAGATAAGATGAAGCCTGTGATGTGTTTGAACCAAACTGAGTGTGATCTTTATTCCTGCTGTAGTGCACACCTTCCCTGGGTCCACCCTGCTCGCCTGCTCCAGTAACCTGCTGGAAGGTTGTAGATCAGGGGCTGTGTTCAGGGCATTGCTTTAAGCATGTTGTTGTTCTATCTATTCCCAGTGGAGTTTTTTTTTGCATGTTCTTAGAGTTAAAGACGCGCTTCAGTGCAGGATAGGGTGCTTACCTCGGGGTAGGGATGAGCTGTGTTAAGAGTCCAGATATACCCACGCATGGGTGTTTTTATCCTCCTCTTTGGCAATCGCTTTCTCTCTGTATTCTCGAGAGAGATGAGGCTAATAGAGCTCCCTTCTATTTACTGGCTCCTGTCTCCTAGCAACGCTGCCGAGGTCACTGCTGCTCTCTTGTGACGGGTCTTTTACATTAAAAGCGCAAGATGCAGCCTCACAGTGCCTGGGGAATTCCAGTGAAATTCCTTAACTGAGGAAAGAATCGTAGGGGTTTGAATGTCTAAAAAGAGCTGAAGCAGATAGCCATATACTGACATTCAGATTGTACTGGTCACCTATAGATAAAGAACAATGTGCATATACATAGATATACATATATATATATATATAAATATATTGCCCGTGTGAATTGAGGAATTGCTGCTTTCTGTGTAACACAGAAAACCTCACGTAGAAGTTCTGATTCCACAAAGATTTGCCCGTACAGAACAACTTGCATCATCACCACCATAGCACGGGGTGTTCTACAGCTTGTCTGGTGTTCATCTCCTCTCTCCGTTACTCCTGCTGCTCCCTAAGCCCAATGAAATATAAGCATATTTGGAGTTCACAAAATGAAAATCTTAAAACCATTTTTTTTTTTTCCCCTGCTGTATTTATGCTCCTCATCTTACTTCCTTCTGTGTGGAGCTGAACTCTGATCTGTGCTACTGGACAGCTTTCTGTACGTGAGGGGAAACCAAACCTCTCTCTATCCTTGCAGCCTTTAACTGCCTTCCCCTCTCTGCGTTAAAAGTTACGGCTGCTTCTAGGTGTGTGCTTCTCCCAAACCAGGGCACTCGTGATCTGTCTGTTTGTGGAGTACCTCTGTAAACTTTAGATGGGAATTTTTCCACTGGAAACTGTTTGGGCACCAAACTCTATCTGTGGGTGAGGAAGATGCCCCAGAAATGTAGAAGAGAAGCTCCTTCCACCCTGGGCTTCAAACTGGGCTGTGGTTACCTTCATTTAGAACAAACTGGGAGAATGTTGGACTCCAAACAACCGTAGCTGC
Organism: Actenoides lindsayi; assembly: GCA_025331215.1. NCBI lineage: Eukaryota > Metazoa > Chordata > Aves > Coraciiformes > Alcedinidae > Actenoides > Actenoides lindsayi. The sequence goes on from WTSP01002376.1 coordinate 6,396, forward strand.
TCTCGACAGCCACGCTGCTGCCCAGCATCTGCAGGCTAAACTGGTGTTGCATGAGCTGGTTTGCTTCTCTGGTGAAAGCCAAGCGTGTCTGGATGCTGCATGTTAGCTCATCCATGAAACCGCCAGCCCGCGTGCTTTTGGGCTGCGGGAAACGGGAGAGAATCTGATTGCAGCTTAACTTTGCTCCGCTGCAGGCCCGGCAGAGTTTCCCAGTTCTTTTATCCCTGCAGACTAAAAGCACGTCATCGATTTAAGTTACGAGAGCTAAGTCCTTGCATGGTAACTTAATCGTGTCCCTGAGCCCTCGTCTACCTTCATCAGCCCTGTGCATCTAACCCAGCCCTACCCGTGGCTGCGCTCCGAGAAGGTTCTTAACTTCCTGGTGGTCTCGGCTGCCACGCCGTGTTTGCACAGCATGCATGGAATCAAAGGGGGGAAAAAAATAAAATAGAGCTCAATACTTTGTTCTTCTGTTTGTGTTCGGTTGACGTAAGTTAGTCAAGAGAACTCTGCGGAGTTTGGAGAAGCACTGACTTAGGAGGGGCCGAGGAAACGGGGACTTGTCGCGTTGGCTGCTGCTGTCAGTGTACACTGGGAGACTCCTGTATTGCTTTGCAGCTGTGCACCAGAACCTCCTGTCTCTGGAAGTGTACCTGTTACTGGTCTCGACTCAGTCACAAAGGTGAAATAAAGATAGCTATTTGAAAGCCTGTGTGGTGATGGTTTATGAAAGATTCACTTCATCTTTGTTTTGTTTCTGGCGCAGGTTGCCCGCATTTAAAGAGCTCGGTAGTTACGAAGGCTTTTTAACTTCCCCAAAGGTCTCAATTCCTTTCTAGACCCAGAAGTCAAATGAGAATTTATACCAATAATTTTCATGCGGAGGGTTTTCTTGGAAAAACCCCAGTCCTGCCTTCTCCCCTACCCCTGTCTGGAGAGCCAGCCTGCTTTCTCTAGCCAGTGCCCAGTCACTGCTGGGGAAGATACTGGAAGACCCAAAAGTGAATGTGCAAAGCTGCAGCTGAGTTTATCCTAAAGACAGCGATCTCGTTTAGAGAACAGAAGGGAATTCACCCAAAATAGCGTGGATGATTCTTCCGTGGAAATAACTCCTCAAAACTGCAATTGTATGCAGAATTATTTTTGTGTGTTTCTGCTGTCAGATCTGGGGTACGAGGGATAATTCTTCTTGAACCCCTCGTAGGCTGGGGTTTGGCATTTGCAGTGCAGCAGTAACTGGAGTCTTCGGGCATCACAGCTCTGTTAACGGTGTCATGAGAAGCGGTTGCTCTGCACAGAGTTTACATCCTGAGGAAGAAGGAAGAGTGAGAGTTTCATCCTGGGGGTCTGATGTTAAACCGAGTTGACACTTGATCTTAAAGGAGAGAACCAAGTGGGTTTTAATTTTCAAGACTCCTCAGGTACACTGATAAATCTCATGGGTAATCGATGTGTGGTGAAGAGCTGGGGAAATTCACTGCACCACAAGTTCAACCTTGCTCCTGGATTCTGGGGCTGTTCTTGGAATTCTCATGAGAAGCTCCTCTATTGCTGGCAGCCTGTGAAGTGCAGGGTAGCAGGTGATCCAAAGCTGTGTGTACTTAGTAATCTGACACTCCAGAGGTGAGCTAAATTCCGGTTTTAATTACCACATGATTAGCATAATTGTGCAGCTTTAAATTAGATGCTGCAGAAAACAATATCCGAAGATCCAGAAGGTTTCCCTGCAAACAAGGTTAATTGTCTCCTCCCAGGGTCTCTCCCTGCACAGAGAGACCAAGGAGCTGTTCTCATCTCTGACTCGAGCCGAAGACCCCCGGACTGTGCGCTGATTAACGGTGTTAATTCGTTCGTGTCGTGGGGCGGTGTAGGTGTTGGTGCCTTACACAAATTAAATCAACGAGGTTTTGCTGTGAAATAGCTGGGCTGGGCTGTCCCCCAGTAGAGGGGCAGGTAGCTGGTGCTAAGTCTTTCCCAGTCAGTATCTGCAAACAGAGCCCCCGTGTGCGGGGAGCTCAAAAATGAAGCACGTTCTGGGAAGTGTCTGTGCAGGTCGTCGACACCAAATCCTGGGTTTCTTCCACAGAGCAGAAAGTCTAGTAACTGAATTCCTGTGAGGTGAGGCTGCTCAGGAACTTCCTTTTTATATCGTTTTCCTTCCGTGTCCTTTGGGTTTGGGGGTTGGTTTTTTGTGCACCCATCCACATTAACGTTTCACTCCTGCTCTTTTCCCTGATTCGGTGACTGTGTTTTTCAGAAATGCTGAATATCTCAGTGCTTTGATTTTGGCGAGTTCCTCCCTTCGGAGGGGAACCCTTCTGTTGGGATCTGCCGGGTGTTCTCTTCTGCAAAGCTCGCTGCGCAAACCGGGCGCGTGGCGTGTTCCTGGGGCAGAAACGTGTTTGGTTTTCCATCGCTCGTGCGCGTTGCTGTCTGCGAGCAGCGGTTCCCGGGCGTCCACGCTTCCCCTGCAGTTCATCAGCTGCCCTGTTTAATCTCCTGCTCCTCCTCCTCTCTTGGTTGAATTCTGAGGGCTGTTGAGCGATGCTTCGTTTTACCCTTGTCTTGCGTTTTGCCACCTGATGTGTCCTAAAGAAGTCACTTTTTCTCTCCAGCTGTAGCGAGGTTAAAAACTTGCTCATGGCTCTTCCTTCCTAAGCTGGGTATCCAGCAGAGCCCTTGAACTTGGGGTGTTTGTAGCTGGGCTTCAGCTGATGAAGTTGTTAGTTTGGTTACACGAGTCGCATTAAAGACTCGTTGCTTCGTGGCTCTGTGGCTTGTGCAGGGAGGTCACAGAATCACAGAACGTTAGGGGGTGGAAGGGACCTCGAAAGATCATCGAGCCCAACCCCCCTGCCAGAGCAGGGTCACCTAGAGCAGGTCACACAGGAACAGATCCAGGTGGGGTTGGAAAGTCTCCAGAGAAGGAGACTCCACAACCGCTCTGGGCAGCCTGGGCCAGGCTCTGTCACCTCACTGTAAGAAAGCTTTTTCTTATGTTTCCATGGAACCTCCTCTGTTCCAGCTTGCACCCATTGCCCCTTGTCCTATCACTGGATGTCCCTGAGCAGAGCCTGGCTCCATCCTCCTGACACCTTTTCCATCTTTATAAACATGAATGAGGTCACCACTCAGTCTCCTCTTCTCCAAGCTCATGAGCCGCAGCTCCTTCAGCCTTTCCTCATCGGGTAGATGCTCCACTCCCTTCATCATCTTCGTGCCTCTGCGAGCCACTACGAAGTGGCTGAAGCTAAAACAGGAGACTGAAAATAACCGAGCATCTAACTCCAGGCCAAAAGGAGGTGGCACCCAGTTGACACCAGTAACCCCTCCCTTTCCCAAGTCTGTTCTCCCCAGTGCAGCAAATTGCATTGTGCTCAGAAGCCTCACCTCAAACACGAGACACTTCGCCAGTCTGCTTCAACTTTAGCAAGCCAAGACCAGTTCTCCCCTTGTTTTCTGGAACCTCCTTCCAGTAGGTTATGGGATGCACCCACACATGCTTTCCCGGGGCTTTGCAGTGCTTTGTGAGCACACAGCAGAGCAGCAGCAGGAAGGCCTCTTTTCAGCACCCACTGCCATTTGGACACGGCAGCTTCGTGGCCGAGGTTTCCGTTTTGCAGGTGCTCAGCAGCAGCAGCAAAAAAATAAACCAACCCCAAAACCCGAAACCAAACCCCACACACGGGCACACATTTAAATATTACAAATTATGCCAAACGTAGGAAATTGCTGGCTGTCAGCTAAGGCACCAAAATGAAGGGTGTAGCCTGTCAGACATCTGTGAAAGAAGCCGGAATAACTGTAGTGTGCCTCTGAAGAGCACCGAGAGTTGCCACTGGGGCAGAACATCTTAAACTCACCCTAACTTAACTCCAAAGTGTTAGGCAAGCCAATATTAATATTTCTGGTAAGGTACAAACATGGTGCTCTATCAAGTAACGATGGCAGATCAAGCTGTTTACACCACCGCTTAATATATTTAAGCTTATTTATTTAGATTAAGAGGACTACAGACAGAAAATAATAGCAGAATTCAATTAACAACTCCAGCTTTTCGAGGTGAAATATGTCACAAAGTAAAAGGGGCCTTCATATATGATTTCATAACAGAGCTTATGGATCCGTGTAGTTGGGAATACACCGCTCTCCTTGAGGCTTTCAATATCATTTTACTTCTTGCTACGGTAGCAGTGATAAGCTGCACAGATCACTTACATCATTTTAGCTAAGACACGTTCCAAATCCTCACACAGCCTCTCAGGTTCAACCCTGGTAAATCTTTGGGATTTATTTTGGGCTGTGACCTCCACCGACGTGATCCTCGTTACATCACTTCGTAAGAGTTGTAGTTCAGCTGTACATTCTGCGCACTGTGTACGTTCCATGTGACAATCGGCACTGCCAACGTGGGCTATCCAAGGCCGGGCACTGGATCTTCGAGCAACGATGGGATTTGAAGACAAGGTGCACATTTTTTTCTTGGAGGTTTGTCACTTAACCTGCAGATTTAACTCCGTCACCCTCGCTTTGGAATCGGTTTTGTATAAAGGCTACTGGATCACAGAATCAGAGAGTGGTGGGGGTTGGAAGGGAACTCGGAAGATCATCAAGTCCAACCCCTCTGCCAGAGCAAACAAAACCAGAGCAGATCACTCAGAAGCCCAAGGGGTTGAAAAAACAATAAGCAGGTTGCACCGCCTTACCCTCGGGAATCATTACGGGCGACAGTTTCAATCAGCGGTTCTTAAATCCTATGACTTCTTTTGCATGGACACTTTTCCAATTTTATTTACTCCCTGCTACATCATTTTGCATTTTCCGTAGTCTGTGGGCACGGATCTCTCCTGAAACTGCTCAGCATTTATATGCACGGACTGACAACCTCAGTGCTAAAGATCTGTCAGACAAATAACGTTACCTCTCCGGGGCTACGTGCATGCCACGCACAACACTGCTGATTCATGAAGGTATCATTTATAGTTTCACAACTAAATGCAAACGATTATCCTTGTTCCACTTGGTGGCTGAGTCCCCTGCACTTTAATCTTGGAAATGAATTATTTGGACTGCGTTTCCTTCTTCTATTTATGAATAATTAGTAATACGGTTCCATTTTCCAAGACCTACTACATTTTTTTTTCGGACTCTTTCCTACAAATGTGTTGTTTCTTTCAACTGGAAACGGTTCAGGAGAACCTGGCTGCATGCATGGAATGTAACACTGAAAACTAAAACACTCTAAATGACAAATTACAGTTGACCAGACAGCCAAGTCACATTGTGTCATGTCTGTTGCTAGTCTGGGTTAACAGGATGCAGGTATCCATGTTTCTATACAGTCAATAAGCTCTGGAACCACTGCCTAACCAGTCTGGGTTAACAGGTATCCGTGTTTCTGTACAGCCAACAAGCTCTGGAACCACTGTCCAACTAGTCTGGGTTAACAGGTATCCATGTTTCTGTACAGCCAACAATCTCTGGAACCACTGTCTAACTAATCTAGGTTAACAAGTATCCATGTTTCTATACAGCCCATAAGCTCTGGAACCACTGCCTAACTACTCTGGGTTAACAGGTATCTATGTTTCTATACAGCCCATAAGCTCTGGAACCACTGCCTAACCAGTCTGGGTTAACAGGTATCCATGTTTCTATACAGCCGGCAAGCTCTGGAACCACTGCCTAACTAGTCTGGGTTAACATGAGGCAGGTAACCATATTTCTATACAGCCCATAAGCTCGGGAACCACTGCCTAACTAGTCTGGGTTAACAGGTATCCATGTTTCTATACAGCCAACAAGCTCTGGAACCACTGCCTAACTACTCTGGGTTAACAG
>WTSP01002376.1:21886-33479 GCA_025331215.1 Actenoides lindsayi
CTGGAGGGGTTTCCAAGCCGTGGAGCTGTGGTGCTGAGGGCCAGGGGTCAGTGGTGCCCTGGCAGTGCTGGGGGAACACTTGGACTCAGTGATCTCAAAGGGCTCTTCCAATCAAAAGGATTCAATGTTTTAATACTGGGAAGAGCTTGTGCGTAACTTCTCTTTGCTCCCCAGGGCTGTGGCTCATTCCTGCTGCCCCAGCTGACCCTCACCAAGCACTTTCCTCCCCTGTAAGACACGAATAAATACGCTGAGCAGGCTGGACAGACAGGTTGTGTGTCCTGCTTACCAGGCTGCTTTGTTTGGTCACGGCAAGTGGCAGGAGCTGGGAAGCATCTCTCTGGCCTTGGGCTGGGCAGGTGGCACCGGGTCCTGTGGGCAGGGAGAGCTGTGGGAAGGTGCTTGGAAACGTTCCGTATAACCAGGGTTTGCTGGGGAAGGGCCTGGCCTGAAGCAGGTGCCAGCAGAGGGAGCCGAGGTTGTTCCTCCTTTGCAAACCCCTCCAGAGCTGCTGGACCTGGCCTTCCCAGCTTTGGGGATCTGGTGGTGGCGGTGGCCGGCCAGGCATGAGCTGTGTCCCCACGCGCTGCCAGAGAGGCTGCCATCCCACCCCCAGCGTGGCACCGGGCTGGAGAGGGGGCTGCACGTTTCTGGGTGAATAAGTGGAGCGGTCCATGGTGGTCCCGCTGATCAGCGAGGTGGCACAGTGTCACCCAGCCTGTCACCCAGCCCGTCACCACCACTGTGGGGCTGGGGTGATGCTGCTGAGCCAGGTGGGGACAGTGAAGGCAGGACCTGCCTAAAGACAGAGATGTCCTGTCAGTGGTGATGAGGAAGGTGGGTTCCTGTTTGGAGGGTCATGTGCTGCTGGGGACCAAAGGGCTCCGGGTAATGTGACCTGGAGCCAAGTGCTGCTCTGGTGGAGAGACTCGGCTGTGGCCAACCAGGAAGGGGTGAAAGTTTCCTCTTTGATGGGACCCTGTGCCTCTTAAGGTGCAGTGGGGACAGTAAATATGCTGGCCAGGACCTTGCCCTGCTGCTTTCTCATGAAGCAGCAGGTCCTGTTCCACCCTGTCCCCTAGTAGCAGTCACTCCAACCTACCCGTGTCCCCTCCAGCAGTGATGGGGAGAGGGGGCTGTGCTCTGCCCTTGCTGCCCGCCCCGGGGCGATGCATGGCTCTGCTGGAGGGAGGGAAGGGACCCCCAAACCTTAGGTCTGGGGTACGCCAGACCCACGTTTAGGAAAGCCATTCAAAGAAGGGTGGTTTCAGCCTCTCCTGGGGCTGAGCTCCGTGCGCTCAGGGTCTTGCCGTCCAGGGGGAAAATACAGCAAGAACCTCACATTCCTCGTTATCTAATCTGCCCCAATTCCCCTCGCTCGGTGTTTACCGTGGCTGGGTTTCCTCAATTAATTCTGACAGCTGCAGGCTGGGCCCTGACGTCACCCTGCGGTAGCAAAGCTCGGAACCCCGGGGTGGTGAGGGATGAGACCCTGGGGACGAGCCTAGCAGGACGTCAAACCTCTCTTGGAGCTGCCTGTGGACCGAGCCATCCAAGTTGGAGGGCAGAGAGCGTCTCTGTCCCCGGCGAGGCTGCGGGGACGGCCCCAGTCCGTGCTATGGGACCCTTGCACCCGTCCCCCCTTCACCTCCCAGTGAAGGCCTCGTGCAGGGTCTCCGAGTCCTCTCCGCTGTGGGCAGCAAACATTTAATGTCCTTTTCCTTCCCGTCCCCCTCAATGCACCCCCTGCTTCACAGCAGCCCCCCGGCATCCGTGCCTGCTGCCGGGGACCGGGATGGGATGGGGAGAGGAGAAGGAGCTCCCCAAACCACGGCTTTGGAACATCTCAGCGTGTCCACCTCGGGAAGGAGGGGGTAAGCTGCAGCTCCACGCTCCACACGTACCTCCTGAGCAGGGGACCCTTCTCCTGGGCTGAGCCTGGTGGCTCTGCCTTGCCCGCGGGCAGCAGGCTGGGAGGAAGCGGGTGACAGTGCCTGAGAAGCAGGTTTGTCAGAATTTTAAAGGGATCTGAATAAATAGCGATAAGGAAACAATTATTTAAAGAGCAAACAAATGGAAACTGCTAGATGTACTTTTTTCTTTTTTTTTTTTTTTTTAGCGGGTGAAGGGTGTGGGGCTGATGCCATCGAGTGCTGGGAGCAGGTCCCTGCAGGGACTGGTGCCAGTGGCCGGGCTGGGCTGGAGCAGCCACTCAGGGGGGGGGCAGTGAGGGGAAGCTGCTCAGCCTCCAGCCAAACTGGAAACGAGCCTCGCCACGATGAACTTTTGTTTCATCCCACCAGGAAAAAGGGGTTTTATGGGTCACCTGAAAATGCCAATCCTCAGGTGACCCCCACTCCTGACAGGCTTGTGGTGTCACGGCCAAGTGCCGGGTGAGCGAGGACACGGGACAGGGATGGGCCAGGCTGCGTGGAAGGGACGTTGGCTGCGTGGGTGCTGTGCTGTCACCTGCACCCACTGGCTCGGATAGAGGGAGAGAAGCGGTGATTTGCCAGGGCCAGGCACTCGCTTCGGAGCACCGACGTGTTTCTCACACCTCCCAGGTGACACTCGGGGTCCTGCTGGGGTTTCAGAAGGTGGCTGGAGCGGTGGCAGGGTCAGGCTGTGGCTGGGAGCCACCCCTGCTCTGACAGGGAGAGCTGATCCCCTGCCCTGCCCCGCTCTGGGTACCCGGCAGGGATCCCCGTTCCCCTCCGCCAGCCCCGGAGATGTCGTCCCTCCCTTTGGGGCTGTGGCTGTCACCGCGGAGGTTTTGTTTCAAAGGGCAGCTTATTCCCATCCTTCCTCCCCCATGGCTTTTTTCATCGGCTTTTGGTTGAGGATTAGGCACGTGTTGACAGAACAAACATTTTGCTGCCCTCAAAATCCACCGCTGAGGAGAGAAAGCGACGGCCTCGCTCTGCCGGTGCCCTGAGCCAGCGCTGGGATGGGGCGAGTCAGGCTGGGAAAGTCCTTCAAGGGAAAAGTGGAGCCATTTCGGGTCACATCCTGCACTGGGGCTGGAGCCTGGCTCTGGTTCTCTGCTCCCTCGCAGGGTGTTAATCGCTTTCTGCTTTAATATCCCATCCTGTGAAACCTGGGCTGCCCCCGAGGAACGCTGCCCTTCCCCGGGGAGCTTCGGTGTGTGCCAGGGGCCGGGGTCTGCCGGGAGCTCTGCGTCTCCCCTGCCCATCTCCCAGCATCAGTCACAGTTCAATTGTCCCCAAACCGGGCTCTTGGGAACTGAAGCTCCTCGTGGTGTCGGGGAGGCTGGTGAGGCTGAGGATGCCCATGAACTGCCCCTGCAGATCTTGTGGTTGCCTTGAAAAGCAAATTCCTCCAAGCTTCATGGCCAGCCCAGTGCCTGGGGAGCAGGCAAAGGCAAGAGGAGCTGCTGTGAGTCCCTTTGCCCAAGCACGGGCCCTAGTTTGGGACCCCGTCCCCTCCTGCCCCCCTTTCTGCCTGCCCGAGCCCCACAGCGCTGCCTGACCTGGGCGATGCTCCCTGGGAACAACGCGTTTCCTTTGGAGAAGGGTGACTCACCGCTGAGTCACAGCTCGCTCTGCTGCAGCCCAGCACCCTCCTCTTCATCCCCAGCCGTCCTCCAGCCCCGCAGGTTTTTCCCTGTTCCCAAGGGGGGGATCAGGAGCGTGGTGCCCATGGCACCGAGTGATGTCGCTGGAGCTGGAGCAGCCTCATCCCTCTTGGGCTCCCTGCTATACCTGCACGGGGGGCATAGAGGGGTCCTCCCCCCTCTGCTCCCTTGGGACCTGCAAATCCAGCTCGTCAGGATTGGTGTTTTCTGAGCCCAAAGGGCAAGAGCTGCCTGAGAGCGACAGGAGAGGAATCATTCTGGTGTCTGCTGACCCCTCCTGCCTTCCTTCTCCACCCCACCAACTCCTACTTTGAGCTGAGCCCAGGCTGAGTGGTGGGGTTTAGGGTTATTTTTAGGGATCTGCCCCCCGGGGACAAACCCTTCCCACAGGCTCTCCTGGGATGGAGAGCCCGGGACCAAAGGAGTAAACCGCAGCCAAGAGCCTCTGCTGCTCTCCGGGGCGCTGGGAGCTGCCCTGCCCTTCCTTGGCTTCGAGAGCAGCGGAGCCGCTGGTGCCTCCTGCTCCCGGGTGGGATTTCCCCGCCCGGGCAGCTCCCACGCTCTCCCGGGCCCCCGTTCCGCGGGGCCGTCAATGCCCGAGGATCGTTTTGCACGCGGGGAAGAAACGGGGGGGGCCGGCGGCAGAAGGGCCAGTTTGCATTTGCTAATGGCGACCGGTGTGGGAACCGAAGGCGCCGAGGGCTTCGCGGGCTCTCGGCCTCGCGCGGCTGCGGTGTGAAAAGCCAACATCCCGTCTGCTGGCAGCCGGCCCTGCCCGTCTCACCTGGCTGCCCCTGCGTGCCTGGGAACGGCCACCGCCACGCGGCCCCGAGCCCTCGGCACGGGGAGGGGGTGCCGGTCCCTTTGTCCCGTCGCCCACCCGCGCCGGGGGGCGGTGAGGAACTCGGGTTGCCTGGGTTGTTTTCGGGGGGGGGGGGGGTGCTCTCATCCTGGGTGGGATTTGGGGGTCGCGTGCTAAGGTGGGCACCGTGGGGCTGCTGTGGGCCTGGAGCTGTCCCCGCGTGTTGGTTTCCCCCCCCCCCCTTTTGCACCCCAAATTGGGCGCAGGGGGAGGCTGCGACCTTTCCCCATCCTGCCTCTGCCAGAGGGTTCACCTTGCCCCCGAGCTGGGCACACCCACACCACCCCGAGCCCTCTCTTCCTGGCACCGCTGGGCGACCTGCAGCCATTTCCAGGCTTTTAATCCCGAAAGACAAAAGCAGGAGTTTAATGCCACCAGAGGAAGAAAAGAGCAGGGCTTTGAGCATGGAACAGCAAACACACCGGGGGATCCCAGTGTTCCCAGCCCAGCCAGGCGCCCTGCGACCTCCCCGCCTACGTCACCCGAGGTTTGCGCTGGCACCTCTTAGCCTGGCATGGGACAACCCTCCCCGGGGGCTGCTGGGGGGGACTGGGGAAGGCAGCAGGGTGGGAAGGGTGCTTGGGAGCAAGCAGGGTGGTGTGTTTGGGTGGGGAGATGCTGGTCCAGAGGCTGGGCTCAGGGTGGGAGGCCAGGATTGTGCTGGCATCACCCTGGTGTCTTCATTCTCCGCTGGCTTGTCCCCAAGCCACCCTCCCAGGCAGAGCTGAACAGAAGGAGCAGGGCTGTGGCACCCCAGAGCCGAACCTCGGCACCTCCCGCCACTGCTAAGGAGCCTTTGCGTGCGGCCAGGTGAGCACAGACCCCTCCGTGCCCAGCCAAGGGAAGGCTCTGGGACCTCCAGTATCACCAGTGCAGAGCAGCCACCCACCCCTGGCTCTAACTGGGCTCTCCAGCACCTCTCATTTAAACACTCAAGGGCTGCCTTGACACGCTGGTGACACCATTTGCGCCGTGATGCCATTAACTCTCTTTTGGTTCTTTTCTTTTTTTTTCTTTTTCCCTTTTGCTCACCTCTCCTGGATGCGACCCGGGAACGCCGGGAGCCCAGCGGGGACCGAGCAGCGGCCGTGGCCGAGAGCCCCTGGCTCTTTTATCAGGGTGGGCCCCGCGGGCGGGTGCCAGCAGCTGTGCCCGCGGCCGTTGGCCTCCAGCACATCCCCCGTAAACAGGATTTACGGCACCAGCTGGGAGATGGGGAGGCCCGGGGAAGCAATAAAGAGGAGTGGCCCCGCTTGGCCTCGGGGATGCTTGGAGAAGGGGTGTATTTGACTGAGGGGGGAGGAGGAGTTGGAGGGAATTCAGTTGGGTTTTGCTTCTGGAGTGATCCGAGTAGCTCGAGAGCTCTGGAGATGCTCCCTGGTTGCTCTGTACGGGGTCACTGCACAAATAAAAAGCATGTGCTGGCTCCTCTGTGCGCATCTGAGAGTTATATCTCTTGCATTCTCTGGCCCTGGGGTTAACTTTGGGGTTGCAGCTCTGCTAGAAAGCCCTTTTCCCCTCCCAGGTCCCCTCCGAGGGTAGCGAGAAACTTGGCTGATGCCCAGCTCAGGGTCACCAGGAGCACCCAGTCCCAGCAGGTGCCTCACTCCCTTTCCCCATGGTGGTGGCTGTTCATACCCCTTGCAGGGGGGGGGGGGGGGGGTTGGGGGGGATCCCAGGAAGCACGAGCAGCAGCTCAGCTGGGTGCCAACATCATGCTTCTCGCTGTTTGCTCCAGTTTGGTGGCACGGGGACAACGTGCAGACACGCTGGCTGCAGGAGCTATGACCAGGGGATCCTTCCCTGCACCGCCACCTCTCACCAGAGCATCTCCAAAGCTCGTCTGCAAAAACCAGCCTGCCCAGAGCATCCTCCTGGAGAGCAGGACACCCCGTTTGACCGGTGAGCGGTGCAGAAGCACGGGGACCTCTCTGAGGGTGGGCGCTGAGTCAGGGCTGCAAAGCAGATGGGAGCTGGGTTGGAAAGTGTGGCCGGTATTCCCACCTTCTGCCAGTCCCACTGTCCTTTCTGGGGAAGAAAGGAGAGTTTGCAGGCAGTAGGTGAGCCATCTCAGAGACCTGCTGGTTCCCGGGTCCACTGCTCACTCCTCCCTGCTCTGCTCTCGTCGTTGAGACTCTTGCTAGGGTTGCAGGGAGCACTTGAGGCTCTGACCTCCCCTACGTACATTAGGCTGTGATACCACGCGAGCGAGGGTGATAAACCCTCTTGGTGCAGGCTGGGAGGGAAGGAATTGGTGTTAGCAAACAGACGGTGAAGAGCAATTAAGATTACAGGCAGCAGGAGGGGAGTGAGCAGCCGCCAGCTCCCGCTGGAACCTTCCTTCTGCACTGGTGGCTTCAGCCCCAGGATCCTGGGCTGCCCCTCATCCTCAGCAGCAATTCCCTACGTCCTGCTGCTCTCCTGATGGTTACTGGTTCATCGGAGGGCTCGTTTCTGCTTTGGTCTCAGCCCAGCATTGGGAGCATCCCCCTGTTTCCGGAGCCCCTGAGGGTACCAAGATGGGACGATGGCGCTGGGGAGGTGGAAGCCCAAAGGATGCTTGGGCTAGTGGGAGCCTGGCAGCATCCCTCCTTGTCCCTGGACTGGAGCTGTGACATGTTTCAGGACAAAAATACCCACCAGATCTGGGGCTGGCGTGGGCCGAGGTGCTGAGCGCTGCAGATGTGGCTCCCATGGGTTCACAACTGTGGAGCAGGACCGAACTGGGGGACGTGTTAAAGCCATTTCAACTGTTTCCAGTCTCCTCGCATGCAGAAAAGGCTGAGAGAGCCCATCCTGCAACCTGCGAGTGGGGATCCGTCTCCTCTCTGAGCATCACCCAGAGGCACAGACACGGGATGCAGGATGAGGCCTCTCAGAGGGACCCAAGCTTGTGGGTTGGCTTTGAGCAGGGACCCCCTCTGTCCCCAGATGCTGAGCAGGAGCCGAAGCAGAGGATACCTCAGCGCTGCGGGGACCAGGAAACACCGCTCAGCTTGGGGACAAGTCAGGCCCCACAGCCTCTGTGGTTTCTTCAATGACATCAAGGGCTTTCAATAGTTTTATTATATATTATACGGCTACTTATCTATTATTCTTGTGATGGAGCCAGAGATTACCTGCAGGCAGGTGGGCAGAGAGATTCTTCCAGGCTGATTCATGCATCGTTTCTCCATCCCTCCCCTCCGGCCGCGTTCCCAAACGTTGAAATTTCAGCCGTGGCAAAAGCCACCGGAATTGGAGCTGACGGGTTGACAGGGAGGACAAGGAAAAAAGCGCTGAAAACTGCGCACACGGGGTAGAAACCCCAGACTTTATTTCCCCTCTTTTGTTGTCCCTCGGGTGTCGCAAGCTCTCCTTTTCCTGGTTTGCCTGTGCAAGCAGAGCTGTGCCGAGCCGCTGCCGATTGCGAAAGGCGGCAGCGTGGCCAGCGGTGCCAAACCCGCTTCGGGGAGCAAAACGGGGTATTCATTTCGGGGGCCTTTTGCCCGTTTGGCACATCCGTGTTGTGCTGCCCAGCTCCCCCTCCCCAGCACAGCAAAGCAAATGTTTTTTCCTCTAATCTCTTTTGCTTATCCGAATCGCCGGTGCGACTGATAAGAGGAGCAGGGTGAGAGTTTTCAGACCCAGATTTGAGTTGCCAGACAGACCGGGATGACCTGAGTCCAGGATGCTTCAGAGCACAGCCCCAGCACTGGGCGCTGCCAGCACAGCCCCTCTGCCTGGTGCCATCCTGCTCTCGCCCAGCGTCCCCAGTTGTGTTGCTTCCACTTTGTTCCCGGCTCCTTTGGGTGCACTGCTTTGATATTTGCTCTGGTCACAAGCAGTGATTAACCCTCGTGAACGAGGGAATCCTGCAGATAATGTCAGAGCGAGGAGGTGCAAATCCAGCTCGCACAACCCGTGCAAACCGTAACCTGCTCGGCAAACCTCCCCCCGAGCCGGCAGCCCGAGCGGGGGGTGACAGCGCGGAGCCGTCGCAGGAAGGTGTGAGGTGGCTGCGGTGACTTCCCAGCCTGGTTTACGTGTGTGGCTGTAGAGCTGAGATGTGATTTTACTCTACGTCCTCAGTTTCCACAGTTGAGGTGCCTGGATTCCTATGCTGTGGTGAAGGTATCTGTGTTTGGAGGGCTCAGGCCTCAGCTCCAGGGCTGTGCTGAGATGCTCCTGCCCCTGGTTCTCTCATGGGGATGCTCCTGCCCCTGGTTCCCTCATGGAGATGCTGGCGTGGGGCACAGGAACCAGTCTGGGTGCTCAGTACCACCCCCTGAGCTGGGCAGAGCCCCCGGCATGGTGCACACTGCTCATGGCATCCCACAGCGGCTCTGGCTGGGACTGGGCATAGCGGGTCAAACCCAGGGAAGAGGGAGCTGGGGGGGGACGGACCCTGACAGACCAACCTCCTGCAGCTCTCTGGAGCTTTGCAACAAGCTTTGAGGGGTGCAGGATCAGGGCTGCTGGTGCTACAGGGCAGCAGTGCTGGGTGGTGCCTGTGGTGCCTTGCCCAGAGCAGAGAGGAAGATGCTTCAAGCGGTGTGAGGGGCTCTGCCGTGGCTACTGAAAGCTGGCAGCACTTGGGGGGCACTGGGTGGCCGGGACCCTCTTCCTGGTCATGCTACATCCCCATCCCACATGCCCACCCTACAGCAAAGCCCAGCCAGCGGTTGGCAGCTTCCCCGCAGCGACCGCTCACCCTCGTGTCCTCCCCAGTCCAGGTCCAACCCCCCACCCACTGCCGCATGTTCCAGACAGGGCTGTGTTTACCAAAACAGGGGAGCAAACCTCCCCTCAGACGACAGGAGCCCTAATCCGGGGGGGAACATTTTCCCCCCCGATAAGATAACATTGAAGCATTTCAAAAGGGAGGCAGAAACTCCTGGCGCTGCCGATAGCGCGGCGAAGCCCTTTGCCAACGCGCCGGGCGGGCCGGGGAAGCCGTAACTCAGGGGTCGCCTTCCTACGGGGGGTTTATTTTCCTCCCAGCAAACAGTTCTGACGGTCCCCGGGGTCAGGGCGGCTGAGCGATGCTGGATCCACCAGCAGAACTTCCCCTGGGCTGGGGGCCCAAACATGACGTGGGTCCGACCTGGGTTGCACCGGGAGCGTTTGTGGCCGGGGTTTTGCCCGACGTGGGTTTTTAGAGCACGGGGGAGTTTGGTTTTGGCAGCGCTACGTGCGTGGGAATGCTGCTTGAACTCTCCCGCGTTCTTTGGGTCTAAAAAAAGACAGTAAATACCAACTCGGTGTCTTGTCTCAGTCAAAACGGCTTTTTCCTGCTTATGCCGGTGGAGACAACCCGGGCCCGGAGTGCTGCAGGTTCCTGCCGTGCCCCCGGTGCCCCGTCCAGCCCTGCACCCTGGGGAGGTGTTGGTGCCGTGTCCCTGCTGTCAGGGGTGGTTTGGTTGGTGTGAGGGGCTCCATTTCTCCCTGATGGCTCTGAGCATCCTCATTTACCATCTCCATCGTGAGCCCCTCGTGACCGCAGCGCTTGAGGAGGGGATGCTCCCAGGGTATCTCTCGGGGGTGTTCCTGCCCCCAGAATGGCCCAGCCTGTGCTGGGGGAGCAATGATGTGCTGCAAGCTCCAGCAAGGGCCCCCTGTGCATCCAACAGGTCTCTGCGCTGCAGGGTCTGGCTCCAGGAGGAGCCCCTTGAGATGTCTCCTTCTCTCGGGTGGGTGTCCCAGATGAGGGTGGGAAGGGGTTAATGGTGCCCGGCTTTGCCCCACTCCCCTCCCAGAGCCCTTTTGGGTCTGAGCCTGTTGCCTCAACCCACCCGCCAAGGGTTAACCCCGACTTGGGCTATTCAAACACCTCCAGCTGAGGTAAGCACCCGGCTTGTTTGTTCAGGTAAATAAGGAAGGAATTAGATATAATGGGCAAAGGAGCAAAGGAGACATTCACCCAGCACCTCGCACTCAGCTGCCGGCTTCCCCCTCGCATCACTCGGCTCGGCTGCCGGCTGGCTCCATCCCTCCGTCACCCTCGGAGCCGCTCAGGGTGCCCCTTCCTCATCCCCATCCTGGTCCCCATCTCAGCAGTGCCTGCCGAGAGCCGATGCGGGCCAGCCCCTCTGTCCTGTGGCCGCGGGGCCGGCATTGAGCCGGGCAGGGTGCCGCTGGCCACCGTCCCCAGCACTGCCAGGGCACCCCGCTTCGGGCCGTGCCCCCCATGGCCACCCTGCCGAGTGCCACAGGAACGGCTCTTCCCACCCCGCACTGGGACCCATGTGGCTTCTGAGCCACCCGCGCACCCTCGAGGTAAGCCCCACGCTGCTGCCGCGACCCTCCCGGCTGCCCAGAGCTGCACCAGCACCCACCAGCACCCACCTCCCCTCTCTCCAGGGGGTCCTTACAGCCCTCCCGGCACCGGTTTGCGGTGGACACGGTGCCGTCCCCCGTGAGCATCCCATCCCCTGTGAGCATCCCGTCCCCCGTGAGCATCCCGTCCCCCAGCTCCTTGCACCTCCAGATGCCGTTAGGGCTGCACGGGGACGTGTTGTCCCTTGGGGAGAGGTTCCTGGCACTTCTCGGGATGGTGTCGCCTGAAATAAAATGGGATTTGCCAACTTTGTGTCTTCACAACCCCCTCAGGCTTGGGTGAGGAGGATGGGATGGGAGACAGGGCTCCTGGGGTGAGCTCTTCCCGAGCCCACCCGGTCCCAGCAGGGACACTGAGGGTCCCCTGTGCCCAGCAGGAGGCTGGGGACGATGCTATGGGGCACTGTGACCGATAAACAGCCGGGGCTCTATATAGAGCATCCCAGGCCCTTGGTGGTCATCGAGGAGCTGCCGGCTCAGAGGTGTCTGCCAGTCCCACACCATCTCAGCACTGCTCTGCTCTTTTGCTAGGTGGTATTTTTTTGGTCGGTGCTAAAGGCCCGTTGGCTCTAGGTTTGATTTTTGTGGTTCTGCTCGGCTAGTGAAACACAAACACCGCTTGGCTGCCAACCCCCCCACAATACAGCCTTTCTCATGGGCAGGCAGCTCGCGGGGGAGGAAGGTGCTGCTGTAAGTAGGGACTCCCTGGCCCTGCCTGGGGAACACCAAGCTCTGCTGCTCACCTGGGGGACACCGAGCACCGGGGCTTCTGAAGGTGAGATTCAGTGCAGAGACAGATGGTAGCTAAATTCTGTGAT
>WTSP01002380.1:0-14729 GCA_025331215.1 Actenoides lindsayi
AAGAAAAGAAAAGAAAAGAAAAGAAAAGAAAAGAAAAGAAAAGAAAAGAAAAGAAAAGAAAAGAAAAGAAAAGAACATATTGGAAAAAAAGAAAGTTGTTATCACAGAACAAAGAGGAAACTGCTTACTCTTCATAAAATATTCTGTCATAATGAATTCTCTTTGTTGCAAAATTCAAGGATTCACATAATAGACAGATACTGGTACATAAGTACTCTCTACTGGTGTTTTTATTGACTATTATTTACAGTGCCTTTGATATGATATATGAATGTAATCTATTTCATGTTATTTTTTTTCCTGTATATACTCTCAATGCTTGTTTGTGGTGGAGAAGCCATTGACAAAAACTGCTTGCTGCATACAGATGAATTATAATTTTACAGGGAAATGTGTTGAACAATTATCTTTCTGTACTAGCATTAAGTAAGGAAGTGGTCATTAAAGTGATTTTTTTTTTTCCCCAGTCCCAATATAAGAAACTCTTTTCTGAAAAAAATCTTTTAAGAAATATCAACTTATCCTGTTCAGTACTGTTAAAAGACATTGTAGTGCTTTCTTTGTGTATATGTGTACCACCTTAAGTACTGAGGAGTACACTCATGAATATCAGTTCAATGTTTATCAGTTTCAGTGGAAGGATTTTCATTTATTTCAGTAACTACTGGATAAATCTATTGAGAAATTGATGTATCACATACAAAGGATAACTCAATACTAACTGCAGTAGTTGCAGTTATTTCAGAGACACACATGTTATAAAGAAAAGTTGAAATTAATTCCTCATGGATTTATTAATTATCCTAACTTTCACTGCTTAACTTATGGTGGCAAGTATGGGTAGCTATTTAGATATAAATAGGCAGGCTAGCTTCAAAAAGTGTATCTTGTGTACAACACGACATTTTTTTTCTGCTTTCTTTTTCTTTATTATTATAGTTTTACAGTTAACCCTTTATTACGTGGCAGAATGAAGAAGTTGCATAGCAAAAAAAAACCAAAAAAACAAAAAAAAAAACAACCCAAAGAACATACTTACTACCATGAAGTAAATGTAAAAAGTGAATTATAAAGAATTCAGAAGTCATTGACATTACTAAGTCCCACCTGAAAACTGGCCAATTTGCCTACAGATTGTCAAGAGGTAACTAATTTTGGGGATTCATATTCACAATAAGACTACAAACCTTTATTGTCTTTGAAAATACAACACTAGCATTGTCTGAATCAAGAAATAATGATGAGAAAATATTAACAAAGCACAAAAATTCATATAATCAATAAAAATATCAACTTCAACCATTCTTTATTTTGGTGGGGTTTTTGAGTACAATTGCAGGATTCCACAAAAGATGGAATTTGTCTGAGCTTGTCTCAAGGGGTTTCTTTTACAGCCAAGCACATTGCTCATTCCAGTGACCTATTCCAGAACTAGAGCAGGAGGAGAGGAATCACTCCCCCAGCAGCCATGTTTTCTCTTGATGTGCACTAAATACTAACAAGTAACTCACAAGCAGATGCCCAATTTGTTAATATTCCAAGCATTAGCTTGGAGAGAGGAATTCCTCCTAGAAGGATTCAGTTTTCATAGATAACCAAAAATTGTGTTGAACAGACATGTGTTGACATGAATAAATCCTTCATTTCTACAGTCAATTCTGTTTTCTCACAAAATCAGCATATATCAAAATATCTCATAAGTGACTTCATATTCTATCATATATGAGATTCTGGAAGATGCAGAAGGGACCTCTATGATTTTTTTTTCTTTACAAAAGCATTCCTGCAAGCTTTTACATACTTCGTTATTTAGAAGTGTTTTAAACTTCCTAACGATGAAAAGTATCTTTCAGCACTACTGTCTCACATACAAAAATAAAGAACTCACTTCTTTTCAGATGAAGCTGTGAGACTTCATGGTATGCTTCTCTTAGAACCCACTGACATTAGAGCATTTATTTCAGTCTGTGCATTTATATGCTTAGAGTAGCATCAGAGGAAGTAAAGGACAATTTCTTCATCTGGAGAATATAATCACAATGAAAGAAGTGGACCAATGTATTCTAATGAGAGTTGAACTTACAATGAATTCTGCCTTTTTTATATCCATTTCCTTTGTGCTGATCTGACCTGTCTACTTCTGTCCTTTCTTAATCTGAGTTATAACATAAAGCTGACATCCAGTTCAACTAAACTTAGGTACATAGATAAATGACATAGATAAAAGGTGATGACCTCCCTCTGACAATTTTCTTTGTTTTTACAGAAGAACTTAGGTGCTTCAGGGATCTTTTACTTGAACCTGAAAATAGCAAAATGTTAGGTACTGAAATTAAGTCCTCCATTCCAGTTGTGCTAAGTTTGATCCTATGTACAGGCACATATGATTTGAATATCTAAGGCTGTTTAGTTAGAATTAGTCACTTTTCCTGCTTCCCTGTTTTTATGATTTGGTTTGTGTTTGTCTTGTTTTGTTTGTATGTCACCTATAACAAAAGCAATGCTCTTGACCTTTCCCTACATACTTATACTAAAAAGTTTCTATGTCTCTTCCAGCATAAGGAAGAAGAATTAGCAGTTCATGTATTTTTAAATAGTATCATGGCTTAGTTCTGAAAAAAATGCCAAACAGACCACTAGGCTTTATAATTCACAATGGAACAATTGAAATTCTTCTCATATTAACTGTTCCAGCTGTTTTTAATCTTCACTTCTAAATCTTCACTTCTAGATCCTCATACACTGATCATTCCAGAAACCATGCTGTATTGTTCAGTTTCATTGTTTCTTGAATAGCACTATTCCACAAGAACCCTTCTTACCATCTTGAACAATGGTGCAAGTATTTCCCTATTTGTACTGGAAATGTTTTAACTAATAGTTCTTAAAAGTCTTAATACATCATTTCATGCTGGTGGCATAGAATCACTCAATAATGAGGTAAGACATATATTCCTTTTGCTCTATTTTTTTCAAATCATAATTTCTTTGTTTAACAAGAAAACCCTACTATTTTATAAAAGAATGTCATTTCACTTTGTAATATTCCATTCCATTCCTATCATCACACCTGTATCTCCCAAACAGATTAACTAATAAATGCTAGACCACTAAGTAAAATGTTAATGGCTGTATCTATTCTGTTGGGAGAAAAAATTAAAATTAATGCAATTTATTCAAATAATACATAATTAGTTTGTTTCATATGACATTGTTGAATATCATGTGATATTTTTATTAGAGAAAGCTTCTTTCTGTTCTTATAGTACTATAATACTAGGATAGTATTACTAGTGATAACATACCACTCGTATTTTTGTATCTAGTAGTTATTAATAAAAAGTACCCATCCAAGCATCATATCTGTCTGCCTGTGGATACAGATATTTCTTCTAATGTATCCTTACTCTTGTAAAGTATTCAATGACCTTTGAACAAGCATGTGTCTGTGACTAGGCTGTGCTAATAAAACATTAATTATACTATAGAGATACCAGAGCTTGCAGATCATTGAGGAAAAACAGGAGATTGTAACAGCAGCCTTCTAAAATATAACCAACAAATTATGGCAGAGGCCTCAAAAGAAGCAGCACAGCATTTGTACTGATCACTAAAAGGATGCCATCTCATAAACCAGATAAAAGTAGCTTTAGGGGTTACTGACAAAGAAAGAGTAAGCGGACACTAGTAACAAACATCTGACTTCAATCATACCCTGGAAGGAGGGGAAAGAAACCACTCATTAACTAATTCTGATGAGAAAGTGGAAGGCAGATGATTTGCCAAGACCCTCCCCTTTTCACCCTTCTTCTTGACGAAAACTAGAAACATCAGCTGCAGTATGCCACTGACTAGAGAAGGATTTTGCACAGGATAGAAGGGATAAATACTAAAAGAGCTGTGTGTATCAGTTTTAACTGTATCATCATTGGCAATGAACCGTAATAACAGAATGATCTAAAATAGAAGTATTAGTATTATTGTAATAGGCCAAATAATTACTCTTTAAATAGATTTTTAGAATTGTAATTACACTACCAATAAATTCTGGGCTTTATATGTAAGGTTTTTTTACTGTAGCCCACTTAAATATTACAATGTTTTTTCTTCTACTCTGTCTTTGAGAATTGGTTGTTAAAACTACGAAGCAAAATGACATACGGATTCATATTCTCTTAATCTATACATATTCCATTTGAGATAAATCTTAAACATGAAATGAAAAAAAATAAAATCACTTGCCCATCTAAATAAAGTATATTTATATATATAAACATTTTCTCAGTATTAAAAAGTGTGTGGATATTCCTTTTGCTTATTTTTTGATTCATTTTATCAGTGTTATATGTTAAAGGAATATTGGAATTTATTCAAGCACAAAGAGGTTACTTGCTATTTTTTTTCTTTCTTGCACAATGTGATTAGAAAAACTGAAATTGTGACATCATCTTCTTCTCCAAAGAGCTTTTGGCCATCAATGTAAGGTACATAGGTAGCCAGTGTCAGCATACAACATTCATATCAAGTCATTCCTTAAGGGGAAATATTTCATTTAAACATTGCTGTGTTGGCTGTAGGTTGAGAGTTTCTCATTAGATCTGTAAAAATTATGGATACAAATACAAATTATGGATAAGTATACATAACATTGAATTGAATGGACTTACTGCATCATCATATTCACTCCCCATCTACCTTTGTGCACCGAAGCATATATACCTGTCACACAGTCTCATTATGGAACTAAATAGGGATATCTTAATTCAATAAATTCATACTGATTTACACTTGCTGTGGATCTGGCTGAAACTATTTTGAAAAGACTAATTTTTTTAGCAGCTTTATGGCATGAAAATCCTGCAAAGATTTTCACATACATTTTTCTGAGTACTCATTTTTACTTTGAGTTAGCAGAAAGTATTGTAAAAAGAAGTCACACTTTTGCACAACCCACTATATAGCCAAAGAAGATTAGCAGGTTAAATTGAGATAGCAAGTTAGAATTATTGATGAAATTTTATCCACTTACCAATGTAATGTTATAAAGACAATCATTTCTGTGTTCTCTTTCTGGGGTGCTAACAATCAATCTTGATACTATCAAATGTAAAAAAAAAATAGGATGCTCTAGATGTATTTTTCTCTGGTTAATAATAAAAAAATGAGCTGACATTTTTTATAAGGCACTCCATACAGACCTTTAATGATTAAATTATTTCATTTAATATCACATTACATACGTAGATCTTTGGGATAATGAAGAGATGCATATGAAAATCTATGGTACAATTTTAAAACATTTAAAGTGTTTTGGTTTAAAATATGTAAAGCATTACAGAAAGATGTGTAAATAGGGTGAAATTAGTAGCTAATAATTCTTTGGGGGAAAAACTGCATCTGTCTATTTTGGAAGAACAGCTTGCATTCGGTGAGGAGAAGGATGTTGATTCTTTCTCAACAGAAGGTGATGAAGGGTATGTAGAAGCTAGAAATATTTTTTTTTTTTTGTCAAGGTAGTACTGTTCAGAAATATAAGAGAATTTATTAATATGGTAATGAAAGCAAAGACTGAAAGATATTTGATCGAATATAACCCTGAAATTCTTATTATTTTCAGTGTTTTGAAGCTGCAAAGCTAGCTTTCTGTTCTCACAATATTTATAAAGATTTTACTACATTCATAGTATCTAAATGGTAAACACAGAGAAGTAATAGCTACAGACTGTAGGATTCTCATGTCCAGAATTTTCTCAGTGTTAATAGATTTATGCTCTTGCCCAGGCAGCTGAATATTAGCTGTGCTGTGCTGTGCTTGTATGTGCATGCGTACTTGTAAGTTTAAGCTCTCTGCAAATGGTCTGGCTGAAAAATAACTGCAGAAGAATGGCTGAAAAGAAAAAAAAAAACCAAACCACAAGTATTTATATTTGCAAATCCAAGCACAAGTACAAAAGACTGAAATTATCTACTAGGGGACTCAGCTCTAATATCTGTATTCTTACAAAACTGTACTTTATTATTAATATGATTTAACATAGGGCTATAACATAGCTTTATAGAGATGAAAAATGCAAGTATTTAAGAAGTAAATCATGAGAGATTTCTATTTTGTCTTATTACGTCTCCATGAATTACTTCACTCTGTTGCTAAGCGGGCTGATAGCATGCTTTATTTTGGTTTGGCTTTCCCCATATACAAGAAGAAGAAAAATAAAATGGTGCTCCAGATTTTTTTGTCAAAATCAAAATTATTTATAATTACAGCATACTAAAAATTCATGCTCTTTCAGCATTCAGTATTCTTAGAGTCACTGTCATTGCAAAGTATTGTCTTTATTTCTGCTTAATCCTGTTTTTCTGTAACAAAGATGTACTTTGTCAGGGACAAATGGAAATGACACTAAGAGAAAAGAAAGATCACATACATTTCTCAGGATCCCTTATGTTTCACAGAAACAATATTAAACATTAAAAACCACAGCATATTTAGCTCTAAATCTGTCATGAAAGGATGCATAGAGTAATTACCACTAATAATCTCTGCAAAGCTTTATTACCAGTGCAAATATATGAGTATACAGGAATGCTGCAGTAAGGTCAATTCAACACATGGCTCAGGGAAAGCTGGTTGTCAATTTTAATCATGGTAAAGACCATACAGCCTTCAGAAATGGTAGCAATCTCAGTTTTTCTAAGCCTTACACAAAAATGTGCTATT
Source organism: Actenoides lindsayi (assembly GCA_025331215.1). Classification (NCBI taxonomy): domain Eukaryota; kingdom Metazoa; phylum Chordata; class Aves; order Coraciiformes; family Alcedinidae; genus Actenoides; species Actenoides lindsayi. The sequence continues at coordinate 6,719 of WTSP01002380.1, forward strand.
GGACTGCTTTTTAAAATTATTATTATTTTTAATGAGAAGTAGATTCGATTGTAGCTTTGGGCCAAAGTTCTGGGTGTGGTAACTTGTGTTGGTGACACATCTGTTCATTAATTCTGAGTACTTCTAGAAGTGTGCTTCACCTCTGCTGATAGCTTGGTCTGGTAAATCCTAGCGATGCTACATAAACAACAACAACAACAAGTCCTGGATGTAGTAAGTATGTATTTTTTTACTTTTAACTTTTAACTATACATACAAATATCTAGGAGAGTGTTTTCCAGGCAGCTCAAAAAGGTGTTTTGAGACAGATTGTCAAGAGACAAAAGCTGGCATGGTTTCGATAAAATCAACAATTTCCACAGTTAATTTGACTTACATTACTTTTATTTATTTTTTTTTTCCTGCACTATTCAATCTTCTTTAATTTTTGATAGTCAGGGTTTAGGTTTGTTTTTTTTTTACATGATTGAAGGATTTTAGGACTTCTTTTTTTCAAGAACAGTTTTCAATATTTATAATTACTTGAGAAAAAGAGAGCCTAGGCAATTTATATTGACAAGAAAACAATTGTTTTTTGCCTTAAGAGCTTAATGTAATTTGCAAAATCAGCATTCTCAATAATTTGATACATTTTTATATTCCTTAAATGACCTTATGAAACAACTGTAATAAAGGTAATAGATTACAATTTTCTCCTAATTATAAGAAACATTCTCATTCAGTTTTAACAACCAATATGTAGAAAAAAAAATAGGAATTTATATATTTATGAATGTGTTTTTAAAAATTATTCAGCTCAGAATTTTTCTGTATAGTATTTCAACTCTCTACAGAGAAAAAAATTACATTATGTTGATGAAAACATTTTAGGAATTTCCTGCTTCCCCATCTTAATACCTCTTTACTCCTAAAATTAGTTATTATGGTTAAAGTCCCTTCTTTATAAGAGAATTTGTCACAAGAATTTTAACAAAAGGGTTTTTGTTGCTTTGTTTGTTTGTCTGTTTGTTTAATAGATTTTTTTTCTTCCCCAGATGTTAACATAATTACCTCTTGTTATGTGAAGCTACAAATATATATATATATATCCTTCTGGTGGTCACAAACGTAAATAAAATACTTAAAGATTCTTCCTAACTTTGACTTCACAGTATTACAAACTACTTATATATTGTTATTATATGGTGTATATACTAGTGTAAATATATAATGTATATAATGTTGCTAACACTATTTTAGAACGCTTCTATTTGGGCAAGCCAGCATTATGTCCTGATTAGTGCATTCCTACTTTATCAATGTTACCGGCCTCTACTTTCACAGTGATATGCTCCTGAAAAAAGCAGTCACAGTGTTTAAAATTTATATGTGATCTAAATAGTAGTAATGAAACCTGACCTTGATCTTGCAATTTTGAAATATATATTCTAAAGACAAATGATTTTTTAAGGACTGACAAAAAGCATGAATGTCACAACATAATTTCTCCATTACAGCAACTGAATTCTGTCTTTCATCTCTCTACAGCTGTGAATCCGCAAGTCACCATATTACATGCAAAGTTTTTTTTAGCAATTAAATCAAAGCAAACTAAGTGAGTTATTGGCTTATGGGATATAGAATTTAGTATGGGATGCAAGGAAAGACAATTTTGGAATAGAGTAGAGAGTCTGGAGATTGTACACTATTTTTTATGGAATGGTGAATGGATCAAGACCAATCAGGAGAGAAACAATTTGAAAAAAGGGGGATAAAAGAGACAAATTACCTATTAGCAGAAGGTGGTCATTATACTTGTCAGACTGTTAGTGTGATCACCACAGTCTGCACTACATTCTTGTTAAATCCTATTTCTGCACTCTATTCAAATGTCCTCCCTATTTTGAGCCTCTGTGTTTGAACATCACATTGGAACAGTCAGTAAGCAGGACAAGAGCTCTGGGTGCCAGCTACCAGGGAATGTGATGCTCTGTATGTGCATTTGTGTGAAACTACTAGGGAACTTCAAGCTGGTGATCTTCATGTGTTTAGAATAAAAATCATAGAAGGTAATGGGGGAAAAAAGATGGGGAAGAAAAAAGTACAGCTCAGTAGAAAAATACCTGTCGAGATTAAATTCTGAACATTTTTCTACTCTATAAATTTTTAAAAATGTGTTGTAAAGATCAAAATGGCTGCCAGTGGCTAAGTGCTTTTTGCTGAATAAGAAAAATACATTTTGGACTAATCATATCTGGACCCTTGACATAAATAAAAAGTCACTGGAGTACTGACTGCAGTTAACTGAAATTCCTATTGACTGCAACTCTGTTCCCTTCAGGTCTCCTCACATCAGAAAATAATTGTTCTAATATTCCCATTGAAAAGGGCTCAAAAGTTTATTTGAATGTCTGATTAAAGAAGAACTTATATATGAAAATAATCTGTTGTTTCTGGGTCAACTAATTGTGTTAAAACTTTGTATTTACACCATGAATCACAGAATCATAGAAAGGTTGAGGTTGGAAGGGATGTCTGCAGGTCATCTGGTCTAACACCACGATCCTCAAGGAGGGCCACCTAGAGCCACTTGCCCAGGACCAGACAGCTTTTGAATATTTCCAAGGATGTACACTCCACAGCCTCCCTGGGCAACTTGTGCCAGTGCTTGGTCACCTTCACAGTTAAAAACTATTCCCTAAAGTTCTTCACAGTGAGGATGACTGAGCACTGGAACAGGCTGAATTTAGGGGGTTTAATTTATATATAATATAGAAGTAGAAGTTATTTATGTATTGTAGAGGTAGAAGTCATCTATATATGTACAGGCTATAGTGTATATATAAAAGCTGCATATGAGATACAAGAAGGAACAATTTTTAAAAAATAAATAAAATTACTCTGACAGCTGCACATGTGAAACTACTGTAGTCTACATCCAGACACAATAAGACCCAAATGTCTATAAAGTCTACACTCCACTTAGTTGCTAATATTTTGGAAAAGAACAAGTTTCAGAAAGTCCATCAGACATAACTATGTCGTTCTTTTCCATTAGGAAGACCAAAAGATTATTATTCAGTATTAGTACTGTTGATCAAACACCTTTAAGGTTTCAGACAACTCCATTTTTATTATAAGCCTATACTGTCTAAAAATTTTTTCAAATATTTAGCCAACTAAAAATTTGAAATAATGAAAAAATGCGTCAACCATTATATAAACTACATCCTGTCAACTCTAATATAAAAATTATTTTTTATGTTTTTAATTATCAATATGAATAGAAAACATTTCTACTGATTTGCCTACTAATGGTATCATTCCAAAAATTACTTTAATTGTAAAATGTATGCACCCAGGCAAGGTTTAAAGAAATACTAATCATGAATGAAAATTAGATTTTTTCCTATCTATTTTGTTTATTTTATAATATATTGTATAATAACAATTATACAACTCTTCATAATAACAATGCACAGTTTCATAGTTATTTTGGTAAACAAAGGGACCAAATTAATTAATTTGGTAAATAAATGGACCAAATCAGAATAATTCTTCTAAGAATACGAACACTTTTTCCTAACAAAAATGTGCTATTGGTATTTGTGGAGTTTTGTTGAAAAAACTCTTAGGTTTTTATTACTTTTCATGTAACCAGGGCTAAGTTGCTCACCAGATCTGGTATTAAGCAGGAATCTTTACTGAGTCAGTTTAGCAGTGACTAAATATTTTCCTGTGTTTCCCCCTCAAGCTTGTACCCTAGTAACATTTTAATGATTATCAGACATTTTCACTATTTGACTAAATTCTTCACTATCAATGACAAAGATTCTCCTGTTTTATTCTGATGTACTGTGTAGTTTTAAGTCTTCGACTACTTTCTACTAAAACTCTGAAGTTTGCTGGGGAGTGGGTATACTTATACTCCATTAATGAGGCAGTATGAGTTTGTTACCAGAAGTGGTGAGGAGATGAAGTTGCCAGATGCAATCTGTGAATATTTATGAAGCTTGTTGAGAAATAGGGTTTAGTGCACACCCAGTTATCCTGATGGCTCAAAGCTGCCAGGCTGGGAGATACACAGTATATTGTTGAGTAGTGTATACATACTCAGTCCTCAGCTTTTCCACCAGGTATTCCACAAGAATAAGCCATTGTTTTTAAAATAGGTTTTAAGTTCTGGAATAATTAAAAACAACAAAAAGAGATTTGTATAAAAATAATGGAAACTCAAATAACTAAAGATTTTCCAATTAACTGCTAAGTTATGATGTATACCTTTAAAATTCATTCTTAAGGAAGACCTAAGCTTGTTCTCCTGAAGGGTATAAAAAACAAAGGAGATGACACACTCACCTTCGAATTCCCATTATTTTACATATAAGGATTTTTATTCTTTAATATGAATGAAAATAATTTTTTTATAGTATCCAAAAAAGTATTCCACTTCACTGAAGATTTCTATATATAAAAATGATTCAAACCAGTCCTCTAGTTCTATATATCTATCAAAAGGTGAAAGAAATTTAAGTCTATATATTAATTTCTGATATTTATGAGATAGATGAACGTTTAACTACAAATGTTAAACAAAAATTTTTGAGTACAAGTTTTTGCCGAGATCTGTACCTCAGTTTCCTTTCCAAACAGATATCAGAATTGAACTTACTATGTTATTGTAAAGTAGAAATAGCTGTAGAAATATATGACTGTCAAATTTTATAAGAACTCTCCTAATTGTCTAAGTATGATATTTTCTATTTACTTATATTGAGACTGTAAGACTTACAGTGCTCTGAGTTGTTGTACAACTTATATACAAACTCATACGAGTTATAGACAATAGAAAAGACTAAAACTGAAGCATAATAAAAGCTAAGGTGAAGACCCAATAAAACAGCATGCTTTCATCTCTTATTCTAATGACATCTATTCTTGCCTTTTCACATTTCATTAATTGGAAAGCTCAACATCATTTGAACTTTTCCAGCAAATATTTATACTACTTTATTAAGAAATCAAAAGTTTGTTTCAATTATCAGAGGTGGCTTTCCCTAACAAAGTTTTAACTCCGCACAATGAAACTTTATAGGCTCTCTCAAAATGCAAGGTTTTACAGGGACAGCATGCAACATCAAAACAGCTTTCAAATTTATTTCTGACACATTACATAGGGGAGACATTTTGAAAGCATTATCAGCAATCCTTACATTTCTCCTCCTCCATTTATATCTCACAACCTTTCTCCTCTCTGTCTCCTAACTTGCAGCTCTAAAGAATTCACAAGAAGGCTTCTGACTTTTGTCAACAAGAATAGGTCTTTTTATGCTTCAGCTTGTTTTCAAAGAGCAACGAATTCTGCTAGGGAAAGCATTTGGGCCAGCCATGCCTGACTGGAACGTTAAGCACAAAGAGGAAATGATGAGCATAAGTAGTTGTGGATTTCCTTCTGAAAGATCAGCTATCTGTAGAGGTTTGCTGCATGTTTTGGACCTAGGACACCACAGACTTTGTCAAAGCTGTCCAGTACTGCAACTACTGCTCTTTGCAACAAGTGTAATGCTAAGGAAGATTTTGAGCAGATCAAAAATAGTCAGAGTTCTATATGGGACAGAATAAAGAAATTGGAGCCTGCTGATACACTGTTTTTCGACAACTAGAAGGAATGTCTTCATCATAGAAACTAGCTCTTATGGGAGACTCTAACAACTCTAGATTTCATGGAGAGGACAGCATGGTAGGTACAAGAGAGGCAGATTCTTTCCGGTGTCTGGGAGATAAATATGTGATACAGGTACTGGATGGGCCAAAATCAGAAGATGCTTTGGTGAGTCTGCTAATCACAAAGGAAAACCAGCTCTCCAAGAACGTGGTAGTCAATGGCAGCCCTGTGACCATGAGAGAGTAGAATAAGGAAACCAAAAGGCAGACCAGAGACCTTGATCTGAAAGAGGATGGATACTGGTTTGCTCAGGACCTGAAAAGCTCTCCTTTAGAGGTTGACCTGAAAGGCAAAGGAGCCCATGAGCTGGCCTATCTTCAAGGGCAGCCTCCTCAATGCACAAGAACAGCCCATGTTCAATGACGAGGAAACAAGCAGTAACAGGAAATGGTCATCTTGGCCCAGCAGGGAGTGCCTGATAGCCTAAAGGCAAAAAGGAAGTGTGTAGGAGGTGGAAAATGGACAGATTACAGAGGAGGAGTATAAATGCAACACATAAGGAACACCAAAATTTAGCTGGAGTTGAAGCTGGTGAAGGGTGTGAAAGAAAAAGCAAGGGACTTGAGCAGGCCCAGAGGCAATGAAAGCAAGCTAAGAAGATTACTGACCCTCCAACAAATGGCAAAGGAAAATTAGTGATGGAGGACATGGAAGGTGCTGAAGTACTTATTTTCCTCACCCTCTACTGGCCTGGTCGCTAGTCCTAGATTTACATGTTGAGTTGTCAAGCTTGCAGGAGAGAAGTACTACCCTCCTAAGACAGGCTTGAATTAGAAGCTACTCAATAAAGCTGGAAATACACAAGTTCACAGCCTCTGAAAAGATGCATTCAAGACTCCTGAAAGAGCTGCTTAATATTATGTGGCAGCCTGCTCCCATTCTGCACAGGTAGTTGCTACTGTGGAACATGTCCTGATGACTGGAGTAAGGGAAATGCCATTTCTACATTCAAAACAGGCAAGAGAAAGATTTGGGGGAACTATAGCATCCCTACAGTCTTTAGGAAGATCACAGAGCATATACACCTGAAGGCTATATTGAGGCACATGAAGAACAGGAATGCAACTGGGAACAGCAACATGTATTTATGATGGGCATACTGAGTGTGACCACCAGACTGTTCTGTGTGATGCAACTGACAACTGATGCATTGGCTGCAGGCAAAACAGTGGATGTTATTTACTTTCACTTCAGCAAGGCTTTTGATACAGTCTCCTGTAGCTAACGGAAACCTTGAGAAATACAACAAAGGTACATGCAAAATCCTCCATCTCTGGCAGAACAACTTACTTTCAGCACAGTCTGGGGACTAACTGGCTAGGTAGCAATTCTGCAGAAAAGGAGCTGGGGATCTTGGTTAACAGCTACCTGACTGAAAGTCAGCAGTGTGCCCATGGAGCACAACTGATACTGTGTTAGTGAAAGTATACCCAGCATGTCAAGGTGATGGATTATTAAGTTCTATTTGACACTTGTAAGACCAGATCTCAAGGACAGTTTTGGGCTCCCAAGTAAAAATAAAATGATACTGACATACTGATGTAGATCCAGAGGTGGATCTCCAAGGTGATCAAGACTAGAGGTTGCTATGGGTAAGGAAAGGATAAGCTGTGGTTTAACCCCAGCAGGCAAATAAGCCACACAGAACCATTTGCTCACTACATCTCCAGTGGGATGGGGGATAAAATCAAAAGGGTAAAAGTGACAAAACTCATGTGTTGAAGCAAAGATAGATTAATAAAGGAAAACAAAAGCCATGTGTGTAAGCAAAGCAAAATAAGGAATTTGTTCACTACTTCCCATCAGCAGGCAGGTATTCAGCTATCTCCAGGAAAGCAGGGCTCCATCATGCATAACCTTTACTTGGGAAGACAAATGCCATTACTCTGAACGGCCCTGCCCCCCTGGTCTTCAATCTTCTTCTGCCAGCTTTATATGCTGAGTACAATGTCATATGGCATGGAATATCCCTTTAGTCAGCTGGAATCAGCTGTCCCAGCTGTATCACCTCCCAGGTGCTTGTGCACCCCTAGCCTACTCATTGGAAAGATGGTGTGATAAGAAAAGGCCTTGACTCTGTATAAGCACTGCTCAGCAATAGCTAAAACACTCCTGTGTTATCAACACTGTTTAGAGCACAAATCCAAAACATAGCCGCATACTAGCTACTATGAAGAAAATTCATGGGAGGTTCTCCTCCTCCTCTACTCTGCTCTAGTGAGACCACATCTGGAGTATTGTGTTCAGTTCTGCTCTCCCCAGTTCAAGAGGGACAGGGAAATACTAGAGAGAGTCCAATGGAGAGCT
>WTSP01002380.1:14829-37231 GCA_025331215.1 Actenoides lindsayi
AAAAAAAAAAAAAAAAAAAAAAAAAAGGTTGTCAGAAGTGACTTCTTTTTCTGGTAAAAGCTCTGACAAACAAAAAGTGATTCACATCTGGGAATTCTTTTTGTATGCAAGATCAGTATTCCCAGACAAATGATATTTTTAGTAAAAAGTTTCTGACTGGTTTTAACTACAAAATCTACTTAGAATTTAGAGATAATAAAGGGCAGAAACCATCTTTCTTCTCCCTGAGTCAATGGAAAAGCCAGAAGTAGAATGAGGGAACCCTCAGCAGAACCCAGCCTATGAGTGGCATCTCAAATATCAGACTGAAAAGTGTTAGGAATGATTGGCATCACAAGTCAACACTCATGGGCAGTTCCCACATAATGGCATCCCTGACTGAGCAGGAAATATTTGCTTTATCAAAGATTCTGCTGCATGGCAATAGCCAGCAAGTGTTGACTTGTTACCAGCACCCACTGTACACCAGAGTGGCACTGACAACATGAAATTTAAAAATAAGAACATATTTTACTACTACCAGAAGTCTAAAGGTAATGAAAAATGTTACTAACAAGGTGCAAGACTCAGACATTAATCACAGAAAATCTTTAAATCTTGAGAAAACACTCAATAAAGATGGCAAACGTTTCAGGGTCACTAAATAACAAGATATTTTGTCATTATCAAGCTGCAGGATGTGACTCATGCTATAAAAACTTCTTTTTTGAGCCAGTATAAATATGGAGATTTTTTTTAATTTTTGTTTTCCTGAATGCCAGGGTCTAGATTTTGATCTGGTGTAAAACTGGTGTAGCAATAGCAGATTTAGCCATTCCAGATAGTGTAGAAGATGCTAGTCCCACATACAACTATTCACTGTGTAGAATAGGTACTTCTGAGTTGACTCAGACCTATAAAGTTCTACATAGTTGTGACATCATGAGCTGAAAAGGTGTTTCACCTGGTATGCCTGGGTCTTCTAAGTCCTTAGTGACTTAGACAGCATAAAACATAAAAGATTTAAATGCCCATTTAAAATGTATTTATTTTTTTTCCTAACTTGTTCATATATCCATATGTTCTCTGGAATATAAAATGTGATTTAGTGAAAGTGTTTATTTAAAATTAACACCACCACAGGTCTCCCAATACATTTTTTACATGTATTTCATCTCTCTGACTCATGAATGAAAGAAAAGTTTTCTGTAGAATAGCTAAAAACTCACCAAGAGAATGGACTATCTTCTTCTGTTTCATGTATCATGTTACACCAAGGAGCGTTATTTATTTATGTAGCATTCTATACCTGCATTGAAAAAGAATTATTAAAGACTTGAAAGCTCTCAGCTCATCTCTGAGGGGACTGCTGGAATCCTGATAACCAGATGAATGAAGGGATGCTGAAGGCATATTTTGAACTCAATCCACAGATTCTTTTTTGCAGTTCTTTACAGATAAGTGCAAGCGCAAGGACAGAAAATCAAGTTTACCTAGAAGACAGTCAAATCTAACACCAATGATATGATATTCAAATCTCACACCAGGCAGCTAACACACTGGAAAGAAGGGATGCTGGAGGAAAGGAAAGGGACTAACGTTGTTCAATATCTTCATCAGTGCAATAGACAGTGGAATTGAGTGCACTCTCACCAAGTTTGTAGATGACACCAAACTGAGTGGAGTAGTTGACACTCCTGATGGGTGGAATGCCATTCAGAGGGACCTTGACAGGTTTGAGAGGTGGGCCCATGCCAACCTCATGAAGTACAATGAGGCCAAGTTCAAGGTCCTGAACATGGGTCAGGGCAATCCCAAGCACAAATACAGACTGGGCAGAGAGTGGATTGAAAGCAGTCCTGAGGAGAAAGGCTTGGGGGTGCTGGTTGATGAAATGCTCAACATGAGCCAACAGTCTACTAGTTCAGCCCAGAAAGCCAACTCTGTCCTGGGTTGTACCAAAAGAAGTGTGGCCAGCAGGTCGAGGAACATGATTTTGTCCCTCTACTCTGTTAACATGTGATCCCACCTGGAGTACTGCATCCAGCTCTGAGCCTCCAACAAAAAACGGAAATGGACCTGTTGGAGAAGATCCAGAGGAGGGCCACAGAGATGATCACAGGTCTGGAGCACTGCTCCTATGAGAACAGGCTGAAAGAGTTGATGTGTTCAGCCTGGAGAAGAACAGGCTCTGGGGAGACCTTATTGTGGCCTTGGAGTACTTAAAGAGGGCCTACAGGAAAGATGGGGAGGGACTTTTTACAACAGATTGTAGTGATAGGGCAAGGGGTAATGGATCCAAACTAGAAGAGGGTAGATTTAGATTAGAAATTAGGAAAAAGTTCTTCACTCTGAGTGCTGTGAGACGCTGGAACAGGTTGCCCAGGGAAGCTGTGGATGCTCCATCACTGGATGTGCTCAAGGTCAGGTTAGATGAGGCTTTGTGCAACTTGGTCTAGTGGGAGTTGTCCCTGCCCATGACAGGGGGTTTGGAATCAGGTGATCTTTAAGGTCCTTTCCAACCCAAGCCATTCTATGATTCTATGAAATCACTCTATTGCTGACCTATATGTTTCTGTAAGTCTCAGAGGGATGAGAAAGAAGGCAGCAGAACAGGCATTTCTGCTTTCCCTGTCCAGTTTGTGTGCGGTGTTTGACTGAAGGCTACCTTCAGAGACCAGAGTAGGGAGTGAGACCTGGTGTACAACTGAGGGGAGTCCTTTGCCTGAAAGCCACTTTACCAAGGCTGCTTCAGACTTCACTGTCATTAATCCTGCACTCCAAGGAGAGGTTCGGGGACTTTCCCTGAGGCAGAACTCAGCATCTCTGAGCAATCAGCAAAAACAGGTGATGTGAGGGGCAGAGGGGTGCTTACATGCCTCCTTGTAGGATGGGGGTCAAAGCACCAGAGCAGCCAATACAACTCTACTGCCCTCATGTTATAAAGCCATTTGGGACTTGGCCTGGTTGAACAGCTGGAAAGGATGTATCCACTGAAGTCCACTTACCTAAACTATTTAATCCAAAGTGAATTCACTCACATCTGAGGAGATTTCAGGTCCAAATAGCTAGATACCTGCAGGGACTTAAGAGCTCTGCAAAACAAATGAATAGTCTCTAAAACAGGGGTTTTGTCAGTGGGAATTGTTCCTCTTGTCATAAAATATATAAATATTTATCAGACCAGAGGTTCAAACTCTGTCTTTTAATTTTCTTTGCGGATCTCCTACCCAGTGGGCTCCACAATGTTTCCCTCTCCCCAGTGAATCTTTAATTATTCTACAGAAAATAGAAGAATTACATTCCCATTCTTATTACTAAAATAAATTCATTAACAGGAAAAGAAGGAAAGGGATTGATTTTCCCTCAAAGGGAAAATGTGAAATGAACAGAATAAAAAACATAACAGATACTAATTTTAAACATGAGCGTTTATGACACTTTGAAGCTGAAGTGTTTCTACTGATTTCAGTAGAATACTTCTGAGTTCATACTTATAGGAATTTGACCAGAACTGGTACTTAGTAAGACAGGACCAGAATTTTGACTCAACCTTTAGGTCAAGTGAGAGGATCTTATTTTAGGTACAGTGGGAATCTATTTCCACAAGAAGTTTACAATTTCTTTAACAGTCTTCTTTATGTTTCTGTCCCAACAGTCACATGTGGCATTGGCACAACACAAGGTCTTAAGAGGACAAAAGAAAGACAGTATAGGTTATCCATTATCAAAATAATGCTAATAGGATAACACTATTTGTTACACCATGGGCAAAAAATTGCCATAGTCTTGTAAAGGACTTTGTAACTTTCTCCTGCTTTTGCCCTTCTCATACTTATCTTCCTTGCTGCATGCTCACCACTGCAAGCTTGTAGATGATCAATAAAAACTCCAAATTGAAACATGTTCCTACAGATCCTATTCAAAACTGTTAAATAGATGTGTTACTCTCTACCGGAGTCTTTGTGTGCTCAAGCAGAAGCTCACAGCACGAATGTCTGTGACAATCTCTAAGCTTACAGAGATGGACAAGGAAAGGTATTTTTCCAAGAAACAACTAATTTTTTCTATTAAAAAAAATATCACAACTGAGTATTCTCATGTTGTTAACATTGTCTTGGTGAAGAATAATTAATATAGATAAAGAATAATTATAATGATAATAAATAATGACCCTCTCTAGTATTACATTTTTCACTTTAAACCTCCTCTGTATGCATATGTTCACACAAATGTCTGCTACAAAATTTTCTTTAAAGGTCCCCATGAGCTAAAAAGCTTTGAACCTCCTGGGTCATGTTCAGTGATCCTGCAGAGCAGTTTCAGCTCTCAGAACATCAAATTTCAAACTAATTGCATCTGATTTGACTTTTTAAGATCACAGTCACTCTGCTTTTCACCTGATGAGTCACTATTTTCATCAGTAAGTATTCTTGAAAAAAACACAGATCCATAAAATTGAAAAGAAGTACTTTGAATAAAAGGGACAATACAGGAATATATATGAGGCTGGTGATTCAACTAGGTCGTACAATTACTCAAATCTCCTACCTCTGCAGACTTGTGATATATATCTTCTCTCACTATTAATGCAACTATGAGTGTTACAGAGGAACATGAGGACCTGATGAGACTGGGAGCCTAATTTTCTTAAAGCATAAACTGGAAAATGTGCATACATGTCCACTGCTAAAACTGACACTACATTTTTTACTCTGGACTTCTCTGTTGCATTTTTGTGCATGCACAAGCTGAATTTCCTTATAAAACCAAGATATTGCAACCTTAATAAAGCTATGTTATTTGGTTGTTGTATTTGTATTGCAAATGGCTGGATTTATCTGTTTTAAACTTCCCTGAATTCACATGGCACATTTTGGTATAGAATCTGCTACTCTTTCACAGAGGTAAGAAAAAATGCTCAGTGACAGTATTTATGGTCCGTTGTACATCTTGGGAAGTCAGGAAGAAAACTCCTGTCACTTGAACACTTGTTTTGTGGACACACACAAAGTTGCTGAAAGGGAAGAGAAGATCCATCACTAGTACTCGCGATGAAACTTTAAAACATCATTTGTAAACAAAATGTATGGAAGAAAAATCACATTATTTAACAGAATAAGACAAAAACAAAGTCATGGAGATATCTTTCGTGGACTTAAAATTTAGGAGAATGAATAAAATATTGCTGAATATGCCAGGAAGTATGCTTTCTTCTGAAGAGATATCGGTTGTTACACTGATAAAAACACAGAAAAGCACAAAAGATGCCTTTGCGATCCAGAAATGACTCTGTAAGAAATGTTTCAGAGACTTTTTCTTTTAAATTATACCACTGGATGTGTCCAATACTGCCGTGATTATTGCTATTCCCATCTATAACCTGAAGATTAGTGAATGAAAAGGATTGAGCCTAAAGCTATCAGTGAATTTCAAATGAGACACTCAGCAGCAAGAGTATCAAGCAGCTGAGCATGCATGCAATGTAAAGGTCCTACAGTGATTAGGGTAACAGGCAGAAATCAACCTGCATCTTTAAGACCTTTAAGTTCTTTAAGAGTTGGGGAGATGCCTCTCAGGAGATATAATGAACCCAGTTAGGAGCAGAGGATGGATTCACAGGTTCCTTCAGCTCTTTTTTTTTAATGGCCTACGAAATATTGAGTAAAAAAGAGGTAGAGTATTTCAGCAGAGGTGGGCTGAAATAAATCCAGTTTACTTTTAAAATGGCACACCACAAAAATGCCATAGAATGATGCTAGAAAGCTTTTGTCGTAAGACCTTGTCAAAAAAGATATGGTTTAGGGCTTCTTAGCCTATGATTCTCATATGATCTTCTTATTTTGAAATTTGCTATACTTTCTCAAGTTCTTGACATCACTAAACCAGGAAAAGAGATTTTGCATAATCAAGAGTCTTCCTCACAGTTTGAATTCATCATCTGAAGATGTTCAGCCAGTAGGTTGAGGGAGGTTCTCCTCCCCCTCTACTCTGCACTAGTGAGACCACATCTGGAATACTGTGTTCAGTTCTGGTCTCCCCAGCTCAAGAGGGCCAGGGAAATACTAGAAAGAGTCCAACTGAGAGCTACAAAGATGATGAAGGGACTGGAACAACTCTCTTATGAGGAAAGGCTGAGAGTCCCACGGCTGTTTAGGCTGGAGAAGAGATGACTGAGAGGGGATCTTATTAATGTTTACAAATATCTGAAGGGTGGATGTCAAGTAGAATGGGCCAGTGTCTTTTCAGTTGTGCCCTGTGATAGGACAAGAGGTAATGGTAGCAAGGTGAAACACAGGAAGTTCCACCTCAACATCATGATGTCAGCCTCATCTCTGTGCCTGGGAAGATCATGGAACAGATCCTCCTAGAAGCTCTGTAAAGGCACGTGTAGGACAGGATTGTGACTCAAGACAGCCAGTATGGCTACACCAAGGGCAAGTCCTTCCTGACCAACCTAGTAGCTTTCTATAATGGAGGGACTACATCATTGGAGAAGGGAAGAGCAATGGATGTCATCTACCTGGATATCTGCAAGGCTTTTGACATGGTCCCCCACAATGTCCTTCTCTCTAAGTTGGAGAGATATGGATTTCATGGGTGGACTTACCTGTAGTTATGTAATTGGCTGAATAGTCTCATCCAGAGGGTAATGATCAATGTCTCAATGTCCAGAGATCAGTGACAAGTGGTATTCTTCGGGGGTCCATAATGAGACAGCACTGGTTAATATCTTCATCAATGATACAGACAGTGGGATCAAGTGCACCCTCAGCAAGTTTGCAGATGACACCAAGCTGAATGGTGTGGTTCAATGTGAAAGGGACAGGATGGCATCCAGAGGGACCTGGACAAGCTCAAGTGGCCCATCTGAACCTCATGAGGTTCAACAAGACCAAGTTCTGCACCTGGGTTGGGACTATCCTCATCAATACGAGTTGGGAGACGATGTGATAGAGAGCATCCCTAAGGAAAAGGACGTGGGGGTACTGGTGAAAGGGAAGATGGACATGAGTCAACAATGCACACTTTCATCCCAGAAGGCCAATTGCATCCTGGACTGTATCAAAAGAAGGGTGGCCAGCAGATCAAGAGAGGTGATTCTGCCATTCTGCTCTGCTGTGGTGAGACCTTACCTGGAGTACGGTGTCCAGTTCTGTAGCCTGAACCACAAGAAGGACATGGACCTGATGGAGCAGGTCCAGAGGAAGGCCACAAAAATAATCAGAGGGTTGGAACACCTCTCCTACAAGGACAGGCTGAGACAGTTGGAGTTGTTCATCCTGGAGAAGAGAAGGTTCTGGGGAGGCCTTCCAGTACATGAAGGGGGCCTACAAGAAAGCTGGAAAAGGCCTGTTTACAAGGGCATGTAGTAATAGGACAATGGGCAATGGTTTTAAATTAGAGAAGGGTAGATTTAGATTGGAAGTTAGGAAAAAGTTCCTTACTATGAGGGTGGTGGAACACAGGAACAGGTTGTCCAGGAGGTGTTGGAGGCCCCATCCCTGGAGACATTCAAGGTCAGGCTGGATGGGGCTCTAAGCAAGCTGATCTAGCTAAAGGTGTCCCTCCTTACTGTAGGGGTTGGACTAGAGGACCTTTAAAGGTACCTTCAAACCCGATGCATTCTATGTTTCTATGATTCTAAAGTACTTACAGCTAAATCTATAGATGACCCTGGGGGACCGTTCTAGGTTTGGTACTACATCTGACCAAAATTGGCCCTGCTTTGGGAGAGCATTTGATCTAGCTGGCCTCCAGAGGTCTCTTCCAACCTGAACTGTTTTATGATTTTAAGTGTCATCTTCCCAGAAAAATTCATTTAAAGATAAATTTACTAAATATTAATTCTCTAATGTACAATTATTCTCTCTAGTTTATATTCTTGCCTGAATTAAAAATATGTCTGGTATCTAAAAACAAGCTTTTCATTGTTTTGTTAGTTTTGCATGCTTCATGTTAAAAATACAAGTGCTATTACTTGTCAGCTCTACATATGAACTAATTCAATTCTGCTCTATGATACTCCTTTGAATAATCCGACTTGTTCCCTGAAAATGATTTTCCCCTTGTTTTTATAAATTTCTGACTATGAGTAGCTTTCTGACAGTTGTTAACAATGGGGAAGATGTTGCTGTGGAAACTGGATAGCATTAAGCAGTGAATTTTCAGCCACAGTATTTTTTTTAGTATTTTATGTTTGAAGTACGGTTGCAATGTCCCTCAGGGACAATATAGAATTATTACAAAGCAGTTATGCGAAACACACCAGAACATGAGTTGCCTGCAGTGATGCAGGAAAAATAAATAAATAAAATTACATAGACTTAAATATGGTAGAATTCATAAGAATATCTTCCTCATGTTTTTCAGTCATGAATTGTTTAGGAACTATGACTGAGTTAAACATGAAACATTTACCAATAGGTCAATTGGAGAGAAGATGAATGGAAAAAATAGTATTAAGAAACAGTGCTAAGTACATGATGATGAACTTCTTATCAATAATCAAGATTCACTTTAATATTTCAGAAGATCCTCTTGATTAAAAGCTTCTATCATACATGAAAGAAAAATGTGGGCAGAATAACATAGAAAAATATCAACACACTAGAAGGCATACAGAGGTGTACATTATTGCTAAACAGATTTCTCCTTTTACTTGTTTTTGCTCCATTTCACCATTAGATTGTTAGACATCTATCTTGTAACAAGAAGCTTTGAGGTTTCAATTCTCATTATTCCTTCCTTCTGAAGGAAGGAATAAGCCAGACCAACTAGAGCAGTGACAGATGTTCCTCAGCTGCCTTCCAAGGTGAAGGCCAGAAGGCCAACTACCTCAAGGCTGGGTATGACTATGGTGGTTCCTACTACACCCCTCCAGGGACACCTTCTTGCTTGATAGCTTGCATGACTGGAATATTGTCATGGACAGCTACACACTTTTTAGAAAAGATGAGGTGGAGAAGTTGCTCTTTGTGTGCAAGAGCAACTGGAATGTATCAAGCTCTGTCTAGGGGGGGGGATGTAGAACATGCTGAAATCTTATGGATAGGAATTAAGGGACAGGCTAATACAGGTGACACTGTTGTGGGTGTTTACTACAGGCCACCTGATCAGGAAGAGGAATTCGCCAAGGCCTTCTACAGACAGCCGAAGGTAGCCTCATAGTCACAGGCCCTGGGGCTCATGGGGAATTCAATCACTCTGATATTTGCCAGAAAGGCTACACAGCAAGGCACTCACAGTCCAGGAGGTTCCTGCAGTGCATTGATGACAACTTTCTGACACAGTTGGTGGAGAAGACAATGAGAAGTGTGATGCTAGACCTTGTACTAACAAGCAATCTTCGAAAGGACTGCCTGGGGATGTGAAGGTTGGGGAAAGTCTTGGCTGCCATGGCCATGAGATGGTGGAATTCAGGATTCTGCATGGAATAAGCAGGGCAATTAGTAGGTTTAGAGCTCTGGAATTCTGAAGAGCTAACTTTGGCCTCTTCAAAGACCTACTTGGAGGAATCACATGGACTAGGACTCTAGAAGGTAAGGAAGCCCAAGCAAGCTGGTTAATACACAAATACTACTTCCTCTAAGATCAAGACTGGTGCATTCTTATGAGTAAGGACAGGAGACCTACATGGATGAGCAAGGAACTTCTGGAAAATTTCAAATGGAAGAAGAAAGTTTACAGGATGTGGAAAAAGGGCCTGGTCACTTGGGAGGAATATAGGAATGTTGTCAGAGTATGTAGGATGCAATAGGGAAGGCCAAGGTCCTCTTGGAATTAAATCTGGCAAGGGATGTAAAAGAGAAGAAGAAGGGCTTCTTCAAGTACAACAGCAGGAAGACCAGGGAAAATGTGGGCCTACTGCTGAATGAGGTGGGAGCCCTGGTGACAGAAGATACAGAGAAGGCAGTGTTACTGAATGCCTTCTTTCCTTCAGTCTTTATTGCTAAGATGAGCCCTCAGGAATACCAGTCCCTGGAGGTAAGAGAGAAAGTCTGAAGGAAGGCAGACTTTCCCATGGTTGAGAAGCATCGGGTTAGAGATCATTTAGGAAGCCAGACAACCACAAATCCATGGGTCCTGATGGGAGGCATTCATGGGTGATGAGGGAGCTGGCTGATATTATTGTTAAACCACTCTCCATCATTTCTGAGAGGTCATGGTTAACAAGAGAGGTTCCTGAGGAATGAAGGAAAGCCAATGTCACTCCAGTCTTCAAAAAGAGCAAGAAACAGAAACCAGGAAATTACAATCCAGTCAAAGTCACCTCCATCCCTGCAAAAGTGATGGAACAGCTCATTCTGGAAGTCATCTTTAAGCATGTGGAGGAAAAGGAAGTTATCAGGAGTATTCAGGGTGGATTCACTAAGGGGAAGTCATGCTTGACCAATTCAATAGCATTCTATAATAACATGATGTCCTGGTTTGAGTGAGAACAGAACAGTTCTGTTCAGTAATTTTACTTTTCAGCTCAGTTCTTCTAATTAACTGCACTTTCTGAAGTTAGCAGCCTGTTTTCACAGACAGTGTCTGCTGCTAGCAGTGATAACACCTCATGTTTAGAGTTACTACCAAGGCTTGATATGCAGACCAAGGCCACTGCTGGATCTTGTGTACCACATTCAAGGGTGCAGAAAAGTAAAGCGGCACCTGCAAGGGGGGAAAGGACAGGACTGGCTGAGTAAATGAGGGGAGAGCAGTGGATTTTGTCTACCTTGACTTCAACAAGGCTTTTGACATTGTCTCCTATAACACCCTCACAGGTAAGTTTACAAAGTGTGGGTTATATGAATGGACAGTGAGGTGACTTGAGAACTGTCTGAATGACAGACCTTAGAGGTTGTGATCAGTGGTAGAGGGTCTAGTTGGAGGCCTGTAGTTAGTGGTGTTCCCCCAGGGCTCAGTACTGGGTCCAGTCTTGTGGTCATCAATGACCTGGATGAAGGGACAGAGTTTGCTGATGATACAAAACTGGGAGGATTGGCTGACACACCAGAGAAGACTGTGCTGCCATTCAGTGAGACCTGGACAGGCTGGAGGGTTGGGTAGAGGGAAATCTAATGAAGTTCCACAAGGACAAGTCTAGAGCCCTGCACCTGGGGAGGAATAACACCACGTACCAGTACAGGTTAGGGGTTAACTTGTTGGAAAGCAGCCCCTAGGAGAAGGTACTGGAAGTGCTGGTGGAAAACAATCATGAGACAGCAGTATGCTCCTTGGGCCAAGAAGGCCAATGATATCCTGGGGTGCATTAAGAAGAGTATGACCAGGAGATTGAGGGAGGTTGTCCTCCCTCTCTACTCTGCCCTAGTGAGGCCACATCTGGAGTACTATGTCCAGTTCTTGTCTCCCCAGTTCAGAGGTCTACAAAGATATTTAGAGGGCTGGAACATCTCTCTTATGAGGAAAGGCTCAGAGATCTGAGTCTGTGAGGCCTGGAGAAGTCAAGACATATTGTCATGGTTTAGGGTTAGGGCAGCCTGCTAGACCTATAACAGACACTCTCTGCTAACCCCCTTTCCTCCCGAAAGGGGAAGAGAAAGGGAGTAAGGGGGATAAATTTAGTGACTAGAAAAGGAAACTACAACAGCTTTAATGAAAATCAAAATAATAATAATAAAAATGGAATATATACAAATATATAGAAAACTAGTATTGAACCCAGCCCCCCTTGATGGCAAGTATGTCACTGTCACCACCGATACTGTGGAGCAGGCACCGGGAGAGTCCCAGACTGGGCCCAGCAGCAGATGGGAACTGTGTTCAGGAGCTGGAATCTGGTACTGGATTCAGGAACACACAGATTGGGATTGAAGGCAGATGGACAGAGTCATCTTCGGATGCCAGCCATTGAAGAAGAAACCAGAAGAGGACCAAGATGAGCAAAGCCCAGCAAAACAGGGTGAGACCTTCATGACACTTCAGCTTTATATTGAATATGACATATATGGGATGGAATACCTCGTTGGTATGTTTAGGGTCACTTGTCCTGTCCAATCCTCCCTGAAGGTGTGGTCTTTCACTTTTCTGCACCCCACAATGTGGTACACAAGATCCATCAGTGGCCTTAGTCTGCACACTGATAATAACTCTAAACATTGGGTGTTGTCACTGCTAGAAGCAGATGCTGTTTGTGAAAACATGCTCCTAACTTCAGAAAGTGCAGTTAGTTAGAAGAACTGAGATGGAAAGTGAAATCAGTGAACAGAATTAGTTCTGTTCTCGCTCAAACCAGGACACATAAATACCTAAAGAGCAGGTGTCAAGAGGATGGGGCCAATCTCTGTGCAGTGGTGCTTAGTGACAGAACAAGGGGCGGCAGTGGTCACAAACTGGAACATGGGAAGTTCCATATGAATATAAGTAGAAAGTTGTTTACTGTCAGGGTGACAGAGCACTGGAACAGACTCCCCAGAGAGGCTGTGGAGTCTTCTTCTCTGGAGACATTCAAAATCTGCCTGGTTGCATTCCTGTGCTACATGATATAGGTGATCCTACTTAATCAGGAGGCTTGGCCTAGATGATCTCCAGATGTCCCTTCCAAACCCTACCATTCTGTAATTCTGTGATTTTGTGGAGTATTATTTTCTAGTCTACTATGTGAATTGAGCTTTATTTATGTAACTAAAAGTGAAAACATCTATGACAGAATGTTTTCTTAGAGTTATATTACTCAATTGTAAAAAATAAAGAGATATAAAAAAAATAAATTTCTTCAAAATCTTTTTTTCACTTCCTTCAGTTTTGTTAACTTTATATATCTGTATTTATATCACTACTAAACATTGTTCTTATTCTTCTTTTGTTTGTATTTTTCTCTTTTCTCTGCTTTTTACATTCATTTTAATGGATTCACTAATTTGAAATAATATAATGATTTGAGTAAATATGCAATTTCTAGATCCTGCTAAATTCCAGGGCAGTGCTTTTATATGGATTGCTTATATCACTTCATCAGGAGAATGCCTCCTTAGACTACCTAGGCTAGGTCCTTCTTCACTCTTGGTTTCTTGTAACTCTACTGTAATATGAAATCTTACATGTAAACAACTGATACAGTAAAATCTAGATACTACAAAGTGATGTAAATTGTAGACAGCCTCTCTGCATCTGAAAGGTAACATATGGACACAGTCTTTTCTTCAGGAAAGAAAGATGGTCTTATTCCTTCTTTCTTGCCAAATAGAATGGTGAAAATTGTTGTGATGGACATCAGCTATTTAAGGATGTATATGGTTATTTTATTTTTAATAAACCAGTAACTCTTTGAACAGATACGTATTTTTTTAAAAATAATAATCTGTCATGCTCAGGATCTTTGATACTTATAAGGAAGTAGAAAGAAGCTTCAAAATATTTAAGGTGAGTTTAGACAAAAATTTTTCACTGGAAATTAATAAACTCAGTACATTTATTTGATCCTTTTCACAGCACTTCAGTCTTTAGGCTTTTCCACTCATAAACAGGTCTCAATAAACCTGGCTTCACACAAATGCCATCTCCTTGGTGTATTCAATTCCTGTCTGTCTCTCAAGCACACACATATGCATAGGCACCAATTGGTATTGTCACTGCTAAGCATCACATCAGGGAAAGTGTTGGCAGCAGTAAAATCATGACTGAAATAGAAAGTGAAAAGAGGGTTTAATAATTTCATTTTAGCAGCTGTGAATCATCCTATTCCTTTTATTGAGACTTATTCCACAGCTAGTCACAGCACAACCAGGGATGAAATGCTTATTCTGGATACATATTTAATGGAAGGTAGATAAGAATTTTGTAATGGAAAGAAATATATTGGAATGTAGTGTTGGTGCTTTCTGTTCAGAAAATTGTAAGCTAAATCTGTATTTCATCTTTCCATTAGCTCTTAGTTGACTGTATAGTTACAACTGACACACCTGTCTGACCAGATTTATTTTGGAAATTTGACATGAAATCATGAATAAAGTGTAGCTTTCTAGTCATATTAACCGTGGGATTTTTTGCATAAAACAAACAAAGATTGCCTTTCTGCAAGTAGTTATCCAACATATGCGTTTAAAAGCTGGCCTTACATAGAATATCCAAAAATATGCCTTGCAAATGAACTATTTTCTTTCACAGTACATGGTTTGTTTATTCCGTAATGGTAATCTGTAATGCCAAAAATATACTTATAGCAACTCAAGAATAATATTCTTAAGTATCCAGAAAATGAATTATTAAACTATTTGTATCTTGTCACATAACGTGTTTAAAACATGATAAAAGGAGATTATTCTCTATTCAGTGGTATAGGATTTACAGTACTCCATGGATTAGTCCAATGATTTAATTACTATTAAATGGAAAAAAATTAAGTAAGTTTTTTGTTTGTTTGTTTTTGTTTTGTTTTTTTATTTGGATTACTGGAAGAAATACAGAAGAAGCAAGGGCAAAGGATTAGTATCTGATGTGTCATAACTTTTCACCCTCTTTTTAGTCTCCTTTAATTTCTCTGTCCAAAAACTACAAGTAAAGATGACTAGCCATAAATTTGTTATATTAGATGGTTTTAAACTTCTGTAAATTGCAAAAGATACTGGCAGCTTTAAAACATATTTCATAAAGTTATAGAATAGGTTGGAAGACATTTCTGAATGCCATCTAGTTCTACCTCCTACTCAAAGCAGGGCCAACAGGATGCAGGCTCCTGCTTCCTAACTTGACCTGCTGTCTGGGGAGTTTTTCTGCTTGCTGGGCCCTTGGACTGAGGGTGTTGTTGGAAATTTGCTGAGGCTTGGCTAATTCTTGAATTGTTATCCTCCATTGCTTTCCTATGTGAACACCAGCTAAGATGCCAGAGAACACTTATAATGTGTTGAAACTGGCTTACACAGCTCAGGAGGTGAGACGGGTCCAAGAACATGGATGCCCAGGTTGTATTCTCCTTGCTGCTGCTGGTGTGTGGAAGGACTTGAAGTGACCAGATACTGTATGTTAACACCAGACCTTCTATATCCTTTTAGCAGCAGGATTTGGCTTCTATCTCTATGGGACCCTCTTGGGGAACTGAGGAAGTGTTAGTAGGAGAAGGTGTCCACCTGATAAAGTGGGGGAAAAAGCATCTTGGCCAACAGGCTGGCCAGCTTGATGTGGAGAACTTTATGAATGACAGAGGAGGAAGTTGAAAACCCTCAATCAAATGAAGAAATGGTGGATTAGCTTGGCAAGCAAAGAGTGAAAGATAAGGTGGTCAAGAGACCTCAAAAATAACAAAATGACTGAAAGGGGTTTAACTTGAGCATTTTCACACACACAAAAAATCAAGAAGTGAGAAGACAACAACATGGGGAATTCACTACCTTTTCTGAGGGGATATAAATATTTGATACCTCTCTGAAGCGTCTGCACACTGACACACAGAGACACAGAATGTAAACAAAGAATTAGAAGTCCACATGCACTTGCAGGGCAACAAACCTATGAATATCGGAGATGTGGTAGAACAGCCTGCATGACTTGTGTGCTGCCGTGGATGCATACAGGCTTTTAAGGAAGGACAGGACAATAGTGGTAGGGTTGCCCTTTATGGGAATGCATAGAGATCTGCCTGGAGACAGATTATGAGCCAGCTGAGAACCTGAGGGCAGACCAGTGTGGGTCATGTTCTGCGCATCTGCTACAGACCACCAGAAAGAATTAAGAGAAGGTCTTCTTCAGACAACTGGAAGAAATCTAAAATTCTAAGGACCTCATCCTCGTGAGGATGTCAACATCATTGCTATCAAATTTATGAAGTATGGGACAGATAAATGGACAGTGAAGTAGATTGAACTTCAGGGTTCAAGGCATTATGAACAGTAGCATGAAATCCAGTTGGTTGGCACTGGATATTGACACTGGGTTCAATACTGTTCAGGCTCTTCCTTAATCACCTGGATAATGAGACAGAGTGCACTCTCATCAAATTTGAAGATGGTTCAAAACTGGAAGGAGTGGTTGATATACCAGATGTGTACACTGTCATTCAGAAGGACTTCGACAGGCTGGAGAAATGGGCAGAGAGGAACAGAGGTCAAGGGAGAGGACATTTCCTCTCTATTCAGCACCAGAGAGGCCACATCTGGAGTGTTGTGTCTGAGCCTGTTCTCCCTACAACAAGAAAATTGTGGGAATACTAGAGTGAGTTTATCAAAGAGAGTAGAGAAACTGTTGTATCAGAAGAGGTTGAGAGAACTGGAGTTGTTCAGCATGGGCAAGAGAAGACTCATAGGTATCTTCCCCCACAATCAGTTATTAATGTATATTGATGAGAATACGGAGCCAGATTCCTTAGTGACAAAAATAATTGCAATGGATATAAAAAAATTCTGTTTAAGCACTATTTATTTATTTATTTATTTATTATTGTGATGATGATCAAACCCTGGAACAGGTTTCTCAGTGAGGCTGGGGAGTATCCATCCTAGTAAATACTGAAAAACAAGATTGGACACAGCCCTGAACAAACATACTATAGTTGGTCCTGCTCAGAGCAGACCCATTGGACTAGAGGATCTCAAGAGGTCCCTTCCTACTTCAACAAATCTGGTTCTGCAGTAGGTTTCTATGAAACTTCATTGAAAGTGGAAGGCTCAATATTACTTTACAGGACTGAGCCACATATAAGACAAAGTTTCTTCAAGTTGAATACCAATTTCTGTTCCAGTTGAAGGCATTGTCAAAAGACTAATGAGTATAGTGAGAGGATCAGATGTACAAATGTACCATATAAGATTACTATACTGCATATTAGTTTCATAAAATCCAAGTTAACAATGCTCCTTTCTTACAAGTTTTCAGTGCCTGAAAACAAATTAATGTGTCAAAGCCAGAGAAAATGTAAATAATCAGTATCACAGGAAACTTCTGGCTTCTAGATAAATATGTTAATTTTTAGCTTTTAATTTCTTTCATACAAGTTGCTTGCAAACAATAAGTCTACAATTTCACTTTGACAATGACATTCAGGAAGGCAGGTTTCTACTAAACAATAGATGGTTTTTATTATTTATAAAATAATGAAAGATGATCTATTTAATGCAAAAATTTCTACCTACATTAAGAATATTATTTACTTACAGGCACATTAGGAACCATTAGTGTAATGGTTCATTGCTTTGTACTTCAAAGATTTCTGAAGTAAGGGGAAGAAATTCCCACTTAATTTGTCAAATATTATAATTCCATAGTGTCGGTAGCCTTCACTTATCTAGGACATAATCTGTTCCAAAGGAACTTAAGAAGAAACCTACAGGGAACATTTGAGATGCAAAAGAATGGAAAGTCTTCTCTCCACTTATACTTCCATTCAGAATTACTGCATATTATTAGTGTTTTATTTTGTAAAGTAACAGCAAGTGATAAAGAAAAGACAGTCCATGTGATAAGTAACTACTATGATGAGTATTTCAGTGTCTGTCTATTGTCTACTCTGACAGATGAAGAAAAATCCATTCGTCTAGGTCACATACATAGAATCCATGTTTCATGCTGGGAAGCACTGTGTGTTAAGGAGAAGCTCACAAAAGCCATCACACTAAGAAAACAGCAGAAAAGAAACAATGCAGCAGACATAAGTCTTAAAATATTTTCTTATGGAGACTGAAGCTCCTTTGAAACTCTTAGTGTGAAGGTAGGCATATTTCATCCAAAGTCAGGTGTTAAAACTTAAAAATTGAGATGCATGACAGTCTTGCCTTTCAAAGATGATAAAGGACATGACAGTAATGCATTTCAATGACTTAAGGAAATTAAGTTTCAAGTCAATTTGCTGTATAGTAATAGCTTCATGTAAGCAGTAGACTCAACAAAAAAAAATTAAAAAAAAATTCAACCAAACAGAAAAGTAGAATCTTATTCAACTGCTGTCACTTCAGTAGTAAAAATTAGCCAGGGTAACCTACAACTGTTTATTAGTTGGTCTTCAAGAAAATTTTTCTTGCCTGGGACATAGAAAAAGAGCAAGTGGCTATGGAATTTAGGGACTGCAACATCTATGTATAATAACCAGGGACATAGAAAAGTGAAGCTTTAAAATCATTATTTGCCACTTCTGCAAGTTATACTATCAAGGACTGGATTTGCAGAAGTGCCTATATCCACACAAAGCCTAGGATGACCCCTTCTGCTCCATCTACTCTGGTGAGGTCCTACCTGGAGTACTGCATCCAGCTCTGGAGTCCTCAGCACAGGAAAGACAAGGACCTATTGGAGTGGGTCCGGAGAAGGGCCACATAAATGCTCAGAGTGCTAGAACACCTCTCCTGTGAGGACACGCTGTGAGAGCTGGGTTGTTCGTCCTGAGGAAGACAGAGCTCTGGAGAGGCCTTTCTATATTTAAAGGGGACTTATAAGAAAGATGGAGAGAGACTTTCAGCCAGGTCTATAGAGACATGACAAAAGGTAATGGTTTTAAACTGAAAGTGGGTAGACTTAGAATAGGTGGAAGGAAGTAAGTTTTTACAATGAGGGTGGTAAGACACTGGCACATGTTGCCCAGAGAGGTGGTGGATGCTCCATCGCTGGAAGTGTTCACAGTCAGGTTGGATGGGGCTTTGAGCAGCCTGATCTATTGGAAGATGTCCCTGTCCATGGCAGGGAGGTTGAATTAGATGATCTTTAAAGGTCCCTTCCAACCCAAATAATTCTACAATTCTGTGATTTTCCCCTTGTGTTCTTTAAATGACAAAAGCTATAGGAAGGGCAAACTCTCACCTCCTCTAGGTATCTAGCTAAAATTGAGAATCTAATGAAGTCAGACATCAAAAACTCAGAGGAAGTTAGATTATTTGTTGCATATCTCTTTGTGGCTATTTGTTAGTTGTATACCAAGATAAACATGAATCAAATCATCAATAACTTGCAAGCAGTCTTAACTAAATAAGTGACTATTTATCTTGTAATGAAGCTCTGGAGATTGTGAGATTCAATAAGCAGAAACCTGGTTTTTTTAATGACTGAATTTCCCTTGTTTGAATTTTTTTTTTTTTTTTTTTTTAGATGCATCCAATATCTTCATTCAGTAGGATCTTTATTATACTAAGCATTTAAGAAAATTAGCTTAAAATTTTCCTAAATATAGAATGATAATCTTAGGGGGCTTTTTTATAATCTTGACCCTAGAAAATAAAATCACTTTTATTAAAACTGAAATAATGAGCATCTGTAGAAGCGCCTTGGAAAAAACTTTTTTCCCAGGTATATTTTCCATAGCTTTAGTCTAACCGGATAGTATATTATACAAAGATACACTTTCTTATTAATAAAAATAAATTTTTACAGAAGATTTCAGGCACACTGTTTACTTCATGAATATTTTCACTGATCCCTCTTACCTTTTCCTTAACAGCAGATGTGAACAGTGTGACTAGACAAATCTCTCCAAGATAAGGTGTAGGTAATCATGCACTTTACTCTTTATTCTTTCGTATGTCTTTCTGGTCTCCTACATAGATCAGACAGTACACACTAATACATCAGTTCAATTTGTGTTATGCTCACTTTAAAACAAAACAAAACAACCTAGTGATGTGCAGAACTCACTAATTTTGTCATAGCAATGCCTCCCCGTTTAAGCACATACTATAATAAAAGGTAATTGCATGTGTCATACAAGAAATTCTTCATGCTTTTCTGGTTCAAGACTATAGAAAAAAAAAATCCTCACAATGCATTACAAAAAAATCGAAGGCAATTTGCAAATAACAAAATACTGATACACATGCATATAGAGTTTAAAAGCAAAGAAAGGCACAGCAAATTGTTAGATAAACAGAAGAAGATACTTCTATCTATACTATGTTGGGATAGAACACGCTCTGAAATTAGAGCTAAGTACCAAAGAAACAGAGATACTGGTCAGAATTTCTTGGATTTGAGCTTTTTGAAAATGAATTTTTTATGAGTTTGTATGACAGACAGCTATGTCTCTCAGTTAATAAAAAGGAAAAAAAAATGTTGCTTGTTTATTTGGTTTTTAATTTTAAAAGAAATTGCCCTTATCCTTCATGATTTTAACATTTATCTTGTAATAAAATTCTTGCTTAGCTCATATAATGGATTTCAATGTGTCTTCACAAGGATTTACAACTCAAAATTCAGAATGAAGAATTATGTTCAGTTCTTTTATTTCCTGTTGTCCTCAGATTGAAATCAATTTCATAAGGGATAAATTATATGATAATCAAAGTTTGTCAACTGCACTAGAACCTCAGCATTTCACAAATTTTGATGCATGAAATCCTTGTTGATGAACATGCATTCCAGGTGACTATCTTTTGTGGGCTTGTGTCCTAACTACTGAAAGAGAGGCGGTTGTGTTTTGGATTTCTTTGTTTTTCCCATGGATGTATACATTTGTTCCAACACTACAAAACTGACTATTTTTGTTGGTTTTGTTGGGGTTTTTGTGTGTGTGTGTGTGTACGTGTATGTCTGCTGCTGAACAGATTGTACTACATAAGATACTGTGTCTTTTTTGGCACCTAATTATTTTATCAGTTCCTAATTTCATTGGGATTAGAAGATAAGCGGCAGTAAACTGTTTAAACACCTTTAAGCATGTCATTTTAGATTATTACTGTGCACCACACCTGCATCCCTTACATGTGCATTGGATACCATTGAAATAATTGTTTATGGAATACATTCATTTCATAGTTACCTGGACTACTATTTAATTTTCACAAAAGGTAGAGAACATATATTACATGGGCTTGTTAGGTGATAACCCCGTCAGTATCTGTGGACAACTACATAATGGCCATAGCCGTATGAAGAAGGAGTTGAGCTGAAGTCATTCTTCCTACTGTGTTAAGGCCAACATTGAAAGTTATATATGTTTTTGATATACCAGTTCATCCTGCATCCTTGCGTCCAGTTATATTCTCTTAATGTTTCCTCCAAAAATAGTTGTACTAGATACGACACAGAAGTCTGACTATTGTTTAGGTACAGTGCCATTGTTTTCCAAAGGAGAAAGCTGAACAGTCATAATTGAATAAGATAGTTCAATTTCTAGGTACACAGAAGATTAATTTTTATATATATATATTAAAGACCGGGGTGGGAAGGGAATAGAGTAAGATATTTGCATCATTCAGAACCTAATTTATTTTGGTTTATGCTGGTGATAATAATGAAATCCTACTTTACATGTGACTTTTTCCAAAGTAATGAAAATATCAACACTTTTCAGCTGTTCATGTGCAAAAAAAAAAAGATCAAAACTGTCTATTAAGTATATTAAAAATTAGAATCTAGTCATGGACAACATTACTGTACAGAGAGCAGAAATTAAATTGGTCATGGAATAATCTTGCTTGCAGCTGGTAAAATCTTCTGAAAATTCTAGAACTAACATCTACCCAAATATTTTTGGTTTTCAAATATTATTCTGTTGATTTTCAAAAAAGAATTTATTTTATTTCTAAGAAGAATTCAGAACTAATATCTTAAGTCTTCATCTTCTGCTCTGAACATTGAGATTTTGCCTCTTTATCCTACTAATTTTGTTTACATACTTATTTATACTCCAGTTTCATAGGAGTCTACATGGTCTTTCCCATCTCATATAAATGTATTTAATTAAGCTAACCAATCAATTGACCATAGAAGGAACATAATTATTATTATTATTACTTACATTACTACAGTATCTTGTTTATTTGACATTGGTCAATATTTTTCCCTCCTCCACATTCCTTTTATGTTTAGATTATAGCATCATAGAATCATCAAGGTTGGAAAAGACCTTTAAAATAATTGAGTCCAACCATTAGCCCTACTCTACC
This sequence comes from Actenoides lindsayi, assembly GCA_025331215.1. Classification (NCBI taxonomy): domain Eukaryota; kingdom Metazoa; phylum Chordata; class Aves; order Coraciiformes; family Alcedinidae; genus Actenoides; species Actenoides lindsayi. Next base: position 36,612 of record WTSP01002380.1, read on the forward strand.
AAGCCCACCCCTAAGCCAGATCCCCAAGCATCATATCCATATGGCTTTTAAACACATGCAGGGCTGGTGACTCAATCAACTCCCTGGGAAATTATGGTGTGCTTTGATGCAGTCTTTTTTTTACTTCTGGCACAAAAATACAACCCATTTATGCATTATCAAAATAAAAATCACTGTAGATTGAAATTTATTACATTTTTCTGTTACTTGTTTAAGTGGCTATAGGCATACTTTATTGTGCTGTCTATGTATTCTATCACTGTATCTTAGTTTAATATGGTGTGGTGGGTTGACCCTGGCACAGCACCAGGTGCCCAACAAGCCCTTCTATCACTCCCCCCAGCCCCCGTCAGCACGGCATGCAGGGAGAGAATAAGACGCAAGGAGCCGTGGGTTATGATAGATAAGATGTTATTCGGTACTTCCCGTCTACAGGCGATGTCAGGCCAAGTCCAGGAAGCAGGGCTCCGGGAACACGCAGCTGCTGCTTGGAGGACAAAGCAGAATGCCCCCCCATCCTCCTCCTGCCCTCTCCCTTTATAATTGAGCTGACGTCACATGGTATGGAATATCCCACTGGTCAGCTCTGAGGAGCCCTTCCCCCCCCATCCTGCCCCCCA